>JSYV01000075.1:0-272016 GCA_000787455.1 Evansstolkia leycettana | reverse complement strand
TCCTATATTGCTACTGGAGGCATCCTAACAGGCGCTCAAGGCCAGCAGCTTGCTCAAGAGGCTGCGGAGGTGCAGCAAGAGGAGCCAAGGAAACGAGCACCACCACGATGCAGTAACTGTCATGTGATTGGTCATATTAGGACTAGATGACCCTAGTAAATAGCCTACTATATCATCTTTTCTTGTATAGCTTCATATTGGGTGCTTTTTGCGTTGAATATTAATATATTTGCATTGCAGCATTAAGGGGGTGGTATAGCTCGCGCGCCGCGGCCGCTCGGTGGTGATGGCCGCTCGGTGGTGGATTACGTTAGTTAACGTTAGTAGTTAGCATCACATGCCAGAGACTGTAACTATCAAAGATTATGAGGCCTGGTCAGTATCCCGGTATACCGACGAGGAATATGACGTGGCTCTAATATAAAGCATAGGTACGGATCTTCTATTTCTCAGGAACCTTCTTGCATATCTGGCAATTCCATATTCGCGATAATGGGATATCATCTCTCTGACACACGCAGAAAATGAAAAAAAAGCAAGGGAATCAATGAGGATGCTGTTAGATCTGTCGTCTCTCCGACGCCTAGAGTCCCAAAGCCATTTCCAAGTAGAGATCAAAGTCACCACCGCTAGAAGAACATCCCGGATTCCGAAAGTATGTACTGCACGTAAAAAATTTAAGATACCGTCCAAGATGATTTAGACGTCCATGGGTGCAAAAGATTAGGCGGACGGGCTCCCGCGAGGACTTCCACCAGGCTTCTTGACCAAGCCGGCAAAGAAATTAGCCAGCGCTTGATTATGCGCCTTTTCGTCCTCTACAGACGTTGTCAGGGTCTCCTTTCTCTGTGCTCGACTCGCCTCTCTCTCCTGTTGGTCTTCATTAGCTGATGTGTCCACTCGACTCAAAGCTGTGTTGGTTTCTCACCTTGAGTTTCCGTAGCATATCATCTGCATCGACCTGGATACCTCCCATGTTGAACTGAACTGGACCGATGTGTTCGTTTACGCGGCCACTGTCATCCAAGGGCGACATCTCCAATTTCGGCACTCGTTTCGCGGCGCAATCCCTTTCGTCCTCGGCCTTGAGCTTCTCTAGGACTTCTAATTGTTGCGTGAGGAAGGTTTGCATGTCGGATGTTTCGACTTCGATCTTGTTTCCGTTCGTCTGACTGCCAGAGTGGGCGATAGAGTTGTCCCATTTGGGATCCTTGATCGTCTGCTCGTATATCGCCACTGCACTTGTTCCATCATCTGCTCCCGCTGCACCTTCGTCATGCGATTCTTTTTCAGTGGGACCATCATGAGCTTTTCCTGGAGGTTCCTGAATCTCAATAGACCACGCAGTTGAGATCCCTTCCATATCGAAGCCTTCCCTTATGATCCGGATCTTGCCCCAAGAGTCCCAGTTAGATGGCACAAGAATCTTGTCCCGATCGATCACATTATGCCTGAGCGATTGTCTTTTTAGGAGTGAGTGTATCCCGAGGGAAGAGTGTACCAAGCTTTGCAAAGATTTTGCAAGGAACGGTGTGGTGTAGATGAGTGACGCCCCGTCTGCAAGTCATTAGCGCGCGAGTATACAGACCAGCCACGGCAGCGGAACTTACGCTTCAGAAGGATTGTCCTCATGAACTGGAGGATGAAGTCAAATTCCTCCTCTCGCCATCCGTGTTCCTTTTCCAGTTTCTCGATCTTATCGGCCTATTCAGGCGATATCAAGCACCATCAGCAAAGGATTCATACATACGGTTTTCCGGTCAACATACCCCTTGGCAAACAACGCACATGGGAATTCCTAGCCCTTCATCCCATTCGCCCGGGCCCAACGGAATCGTGACTGGTCCTCCAGAGCTTGTTAAGGCCCCGGCCCCTGACGAACTAGCATCCAGGCCTCTCTTGCGATCCCGCCACTCGGTCATCACTTCTTCCATCACGATCTTGGTTTCGTCATCCAGCGAGACCAGCACGTATCGTAAAAGACGGACCCATTCTCTCAATTGCCGTACCCATGTCCAGGGGTCGGACCAGTCAAGCAGAATTACAACCAACGTCTCCGGGACGGATTGAGGGGTTAAGAGCGGTTTGAGGAGCGGTGCGAAGGACACAGAAGGTTCAGACAGGAGGTATGCGGAGACACGCGCCAGGGTATCTTTGAACAGCGAAGATAGTATCATTAGCACAGGCTGTCAGAATGAGAGGCGAAAATTGAAGCTAGTGGCATTCACTTCGGTTCTGCCGGTCGGGAGCGGCCATACCTTCATGATCAGCATCCAGCACATCCTGATACGTGTATCCCAAAGCAAACTGATTTGCAATCGGCGGTGTTCTTCCCTTCCGCCTCTCGCTCGGTAAGCTCGGGTCTGATGTGTCCGCAGAAAGAGTATCTAGGAATTCCCGTTGACTCTCCGGTGTACCTCCTGAAGAATGAAAAAATGTTAGCATGGCTCGGCAGGCAATGCATCCAGCATGCTCCTCGAGGAGCAGTCTAATTCCGCAGCAAAGACAGAGGACGAACCTAATATTAACAGATTCTTCTCCGGTAATCGCTTTCCATTCGCGACGCTATCTAGCATGGAAGACCAGATATTCTTCTTGGGCCCATCTTTGCTCGTTGGCCGACTGTTGTTTCCGACGGCGGATTTGACATTTTGATTCGAAGTTGACATTGTCTGTCCAATTCCCACCATGCTCAGTATGCGTGGTTCATGCTGTTCTGTCGTAATCTAGAGGTATCTCGACGCGTTTCCCCGGAGTAGTAAATCCGTACTCCTTGAACAGGGGAATCGGGGTGACAGACGTAGTCAGCGGCGACAACTCAGGCGGTGGTCAAATTGTATGCCAGTATGGACTGATCATTAGCTTTGATTCAGTTTTCGATCAACAAGCGCTTCAACCGCTAGTAGCGTTGCCTGAGCAGGGGTGAACTTTGTGAAGCTGTACCACATGTAAACAGTACAGTTGGACGGCAGCAGTTAGCCTACTCCCGTCCTTCGGGCGTGGGTGGGACTTTCCATGCACAATTTCAACCTTAACCTACACCTAGCTTCCTTTTCAACTTCTATGCGCCAAAGCTGCAAGTCAGACCGCTCGTTCCATGACTATCATCTTTACTCTTCCTTGATAACTTCCAGAGCAACAAATCATGAACTCGATACGCCAAATCCAGGCGCTCAACAAGCGCGAGCTTGAAAACGCTGTGTAAGCCTCCCTCTGAGGGCGACTAGCGACCTTTACGTTAGAACCATATGCATATACTCCTGCTCATATTATTACTTTCCCTTCTTACTAACTTCCGATTCCTACTCAGGCCTCCTGAAGCCTCCTGGCATGCCGACTACCGAGACACAGCATACATCTACATTGGCGGCCTTCCCTACGATCTCTCCGAGGGCGACATAGTGACCATCTTCTCGCAATACGGCGAACCCGTCCACGTGAACCTCATCCGTGACAAGGAAACGGGCAAGAGTCGAGGATTCGCATTTCTCAAGTACGAAGATCAGCGCAGCACAGATTTAGCCGTCGACAATCTATGCGGCGCTACTGTGTTAGGACGGATGCTGCGTGTGGACCATGTGCGGTATAAGAGACGGGACGACGAAGGCGAAGAGGATAATGTTGCGCGTCTGATGGGCGAGGTAGCAGATACCAGGAGGGGGGATGATACAGATGATGAGAGGAGCAGCAGCCGCAGGAAGAGGAGGACGAGCGACGCGGAACCTGAAAGGGAGCGAAGACGACCTATGCTGAAGGAAGAGATAGAGCTTGAAGAGCTGATGCGAGATCATGATGAAGAGGATCCGATGAAGGAGTATCTAATTGCGGAGAAAAAGGAGGAGGTTGCGCGTGCTTTGGAAAAGATGAGAAGCTCTGAGAAGAGGTCATCGGGGAAAGACCGAGCTGATAGTCACGAGAGATCTAGTCGACATCATCGTCACCATCATCATCATCGCCGTCGGCATGAGGAGGGCAGATCCCGCTCCCGGGAAAGGAGTCGGCGGGAAAATCAATCGCGGTCTAGAGAGAGACGATCGCACAGAGAGAGATCATTGTCAAGAGAGCACAGGAGCTACGGGGACAGGTCGCGAAGCCCAGAGCGACGACACCACCGGGAGAGGACCGATTGAAATCATACATTATGCATACCATTGCAGTGCAAATCTATCTCCTGTGATTAATTGACACTCAGAGCCCGCCGTGAGACAGCGGCTTAGCTTCAGATCCAGCTCTCAGACTCACTGAAGCATGCGACCTCACAGACGAAGGGTGAAGGTGATTCAGCTAGAGTCGGTTGTCGCAGCCAGCGGACCAGAAGGGGTATGCTGCCAGGTTGCGCTGCGTATCATAGCGAGCAGCAAGCATGCGCTGCTTCTCTTCGCGCAGAGCTGCTCTAAGACGCGGCTTACCTAAAGGGGTGCCACTTCCTGCACGGCCACAACCGTCAGGGACTCGAAACAATCTTCCAGATAGGACTTTCAATATGTATCCTTTCTGCCAGCATTTCAGTTTTCAGCCACCGCCTAGGTATCTTTTCCAGCCTTCTCGGACACAATACCGCTTCCCGTCATCTCCTTCGCGAAGAACAAACTTTTCCCATCGTCCTTCCCTCCCCGCGCCGATAACAAGGATCGTTTGGTCATTTGACCAACCAATCACACCCTTTGGTGGTCGGCCTAAAGACGTTCCCAAAGGCGGCACATACATCGACCCCGGTGGTGCTTCATCGCCAATCTCGAAGTGGGCGCTGGCGAATGAATAGACGTCCGAGAAGACCCTCGGCAGCAACGGAATCTTCCCGAGAATGCCCCATTTCTGATTAGCCACTTCCTCGGGTGGCGATGATGGTGACTGACTGCGGCGGGATAGACTTCGGGGATGGGGGAGGTCGAAAATATGTAGAGTAGATTTGTCCGACGTCACAGCTAAAAGAGTGTTGGACGGGGAGATCGCTAGGGAGAATATCACCGCGTGATCTACTCCACGGCGTAATTCAACCATCTTCGCGCAGTTGCTCGTAGAATAAACCCGTATCAGAGTACCCTAAACTGGAGTTTAGATTCAGTGCGATCCAAGATCGTCTCGCTGTAGCTTACAGCTTCACTGGCAGTGGCCAGCACTTCTCCGTCCGGACTCAGAGCCATGGCGCGCAACGGAGTGCTGTGCGCCGGAATGATACTGACATTGCCCGTCTCCAACTCCACCAGCTGGACTTGTCCAGGTGATCGACCGGGAAACGCAAGCAACTTCTTTCCTAAACAAGCGAGACCTAGTGGGTTGTCTGTCGTTTCGAAAACTGAGAGCTTCTGCGGAGGATTCGAAAACGCGAAGATGTGGATACTGTTTAGCAATGCGACAACGATGTGCGACTTGGATAGCCGGACCCCGAGGACAGAGGTACGGAACTCAAGGGTGATGACCGCTTTCTGCTTTGCGTCGTCCCAGATGACCATCTCGAGAGGTTGTCAGCAGAGACTGACGTACTCTCCTGATTAAACAGCCCTCGTACCTTATTCTGAGGAAACTTGGGTTGTTTCCCTCCGCCAACTATTGCAAGATAGTTTGATTGACCGAGCATTTCGACAACTCCGATACCAGCATTGAAATCTGCAAGCGCCAGGGGGTTCGGAAACGTCAGTAATCGAGCGCGAGGTAACAGCGTATCAGCGAGAAAGAACTCTTACCCCTCGAGACCTTGAGCTCACATGGATCGGCGTTGAACACTGTCAGACATATCGCGCTGTCAGCTTCGGGGTACTCGGCTCTGGAGTCATGAAGCATGACATACCGCAGAACCCAGTATCCAAACCCACTGAGAAACAGCTGCTATCATTGTTGAAACAAGCAGAGAGCGAATATGGACCGACAGATTCGTCGATTACCTGGCGCGTATTCATTTCGATTCTAGAGAAGCTGCCATCAAAGGTTGATCGAGCCTAGCGTACGCAGGGACTGGATGCTAGGGACAAATAAATCCAACAACGCAACAAGTGGACACTGGCGACAGAATCAACACTGTTCAAATTATCAAGACGGAGATGTCGACTTTGCGGAGTCAAATTTTTAAAGGTATGACAAACCAGGAGAATCAAAGAAGCCACAAGTGCAGACGAGGCCAGCAGAGGAGCTGCTTCTTTAGAGATGGGGAATGATATAATCGATCGAAGCTGTGTCTGCCTGAGGCTCCTCATCCAGGTGCCTGGCTCGACCGATTTACGACGTAAAGGCGGCCCGCAACAACAACCAAACATTGGATGGTGAACCCCTGAAAAGAACAGTTATTTGTACTTGTCCAACATCAGATGCATCATTTACAACCAGTCAACAATAAAGCACTAGTGACAGAAATGCACAACATTGAATAGGTGGCGATCACAACCTTAGGAGAAGTAAAATACAAGACTGAGATTCGAGGCCACGCAGCTCATGATCCCGCTTGTTGTGTAGATGGGCTGTAAGTCTGGGGAATTTGATGCCTTCAAGAGACAGAAGAGTGAGGAAAAGGGGGAACAGATCAAGCAGATGCATAGTATTTACTGAACCAACAAGTTCCAGTGTAGTTGAAGATTGACATAGGTATTTCACTGGCTGCTGCTGCTGTTCTTTGCTTGTGCTGTGCTGCTGCTTTCCTTCCCCCTGGGCCTGCCACGACTTTAAACTCGGTCGGTTCAGGAGAAGCACCCCGAACTTCATTCCCTCTTCCACTCCCCTTTGAACTCCAACTCCTCGCCCCAAATATCGCCAACCTTCTCTATCTGTGCCATTCGTTTGCTTCGCCTTCTTCCCAGTTATAATCTGTTTAATCTGTCTAGACTTGCTCCTTCTTTTCCCTTTTTGCACCCTCAATAGCCCACCATGTCGTCGGCTTTGAACGCGGTATGTTTGTTCCCTCCCCTTTCTGCGCTTCCCCCAGCTTTCTCCATCGGTACCTTGCTCCTCAGTCACCCCTCTCTGCGCCCTGATCTAGTTCAATTGTTATTATTCCTGCGGGTTGAACTATAGCTTATTATTCTAGTTGAAGATTCGCCGCAAGAAAAATGTCAAGAAGGGCATCCAGTTCTGTCTGATGGTCTGCGGTGCCAGCGGAACCGGTATGCCTCCCAAACGCTTCTCCCTTTTCCCTCCGCAATTCCTTCGATTGACCGTCTTTCGCTCGCATTACCAGGACGCACGACCTTCGTCAACACACTCTGCGGAAAGAAGGTCCTCGAGAGCAAGCCCGCGGATGACGCTGCCAACGCCCACTTGGAGGAAGGAGTCCGCATTAAGCCTGTCACCGTTGGTGAGTCTAGCTCCCAATTGACTCCCTTGGAGCTTTCAACCGCTAATTGAAGCGACAAAGAACTCGAGCTGGACGAGGAAGGCACCCGCATTTCGCTCACCATCGTTGATACACCCGGATTCGGTGACCAGATTGACAATGAAGCAAGGCATGTTGAGGCTCAGTGATGTTGTGTGACCCTTGTCGCTCAGGACTGACCTTCTTATAGCTTCTCTGAGATTGTTGGATACTTGGAGCGCCAATACGATGATATTCTGGCGGAAGAATCGCGAATTAAGCGTAACCCCAGATTCAGGGACAACCGCGTGCACGTCCTGCTGTATTTCATCACCCCTACCGGCCACGGCTTGCGCGAGCTCGACATTGAATTGATGAAGCGCCTCTCCCCCCGTGTCAACGTCATTCCCGTCATTGGAAAGGCCGATTCTCTCACCCCTGCAGAGCTTGCCGAATCGAAGAAGTTGATCATGGAGGACATTGAGCACTACCGCATTCCCGTCTACAACTTCCCTTACGACATCGAGGAAGATGACGAGGACACGGTTGAGGAAAATGCAGAGCTTCGGGGGCTCATGCCGTTTGCTATCGTTGGCTCTGAGGACTTTGTGGAGATTGAGGGTCGTAAAGTGAGAGCCAGACAGTACCCTTGGGGTGTTGTGGAGGTCGAGAACCCTCGTCACTCCGATTTCTTGGCCATCAGAAGCGCTCTTCTTCACAGCCACCTTGCAGACTTGAAGGAAATCACTCACGACTTCCTCTACGAGAACTACCGTACCGAGAAGCTTAGCAAGAGCGTGGATGGTGCTGCAGCGTACGTATAAGCAAACCCTCAATATTGTCGGTCTTGCATGCTAACAGATCGCAATAGTAACCAGGACTCTACTATGAACCCTGAAGACCTTGCCACTCAATCCGTTCGCCTCAAGGAGGAACAGCTCCGTCGTGAGGAGGAGAAACTCCGCGAGATTGAGCTCAAGGTCCAGCGTGAAATCGCCGAGAAGCGGCAGGAGCTGTTGGCTCGTGAGAGCCAGCTCCGTGAGATTGAGGCCCGTATGGCACGCGAGGCCAGCCAGAATCGACTTGTTGAGGAGCCTAATGGTGAAGCTTAAGCTATTCTTATACCCTGTTGCACACTCAGTTTTTTTCTTTAAGGAGGACACAGTCTCGCGACCACTGCTCACATGGTGGAACTTGCGGAACGAAGGGAGAAAATGTCCGTTGGGGTGTTAATATTGACCGTCTTCTTTCCTTACACTATTTCTATTTGCAAGGGAAAATGCAATGCTTCGCTTTCAATGACTGGTGCTCTTCCTCGCGGAGTAGAGAAGACAATCGAGATGGAAGGGGTGGTTCCCAGTCCTTGGCCCCCATTTTGCTGTCTTCCACCTGCCTTTTCCTTCGAGTGATGATTCATCTTATTGATTTTATTCAATACCCGTGTACATCATCCCCGGGTCTGGGATAGCATCTTTTTAATCGCCGACCATCATCAGAACACTTCCCGCACAAATTTCTTTGGCCTATTTGACCGCCAACCTGTCTCATCCTCGCAGCGCAGCAAGATCCCCCTCTCTTTCTCATTTCGTCTATCCTATGTACGCGCGTTTCTGGTCTCTACTCTTGTCTTGCTAATTGAATAGTCTTGAACGAAAAAGAAAAGTACCCGTAGTTCATTTTGCAGTCTTTCAATATTCAGCTGATCCAAGTGGTAGTCAGTTGTAGGAGGGTAAATATCCCTAATTTCTTAGAGAGAGGTCTATTCGTCCTCAATGATCTTTGACAAAGTCAGAGAAGGTCCAGATGAGGCTTACCGCTACGTAGATGCCAAGTTGGAAAGTACAAAGCTTTCCGCAAGAATATCCGCAATCTGTGCCCTGCGACGCACCAGCATATCATATCAGTCAGTCAATGGCTCTATGCCGTTGTTACTGGAAGCTACCTAAGATTGTTCGAGTCCGACTACAACTCGAGTAGCTGCGGCGATTGGCTTGAATCGACAGAAAACTTGTTTACATTCAATTGAATTTCATATTCGACAATCGTTTTGATGCCGAATGAAGGTTTTGAAGAAAAATCTCACACGGAGATGGATAGAAATTTAGATAGAGGATGAATGAGACTTAATAAAAACAAGAGAGAGTAAACAAGGGATGGGAAAAATGCGCTTTAGAGCAATTTCCATCCTGTATAAGCGACAGCGCCTTGATCATTGTCCTGAGGAGGACATCGTGCAGTTCAAGCAGGCAGGTTCGAGAACATCCAGGTCCATCTGAAGCTCAAGGGTGATTCTCATGATGCTGTTAACTGAGCGGAATGAACAATGTCATGGACGACATGACAGTCCTGAATTTGGTAGGGCCGCAGAAAGAATAAGCAAGCAGAGACAGTCCAGGCAAATGTTGACGAGTATAACAGGGTGTGATATTATGCGCTTCATTGTACACGGAGAAAATAAATGTAGGTAAATGTGACACACAGGCTGGCCTGACATACATCACAGACATGGGACGTAATAGGGGAAAAAAAATACAAGAAAAAGTCCCGAGAAAACTCAATAAAAGTAGATGATGCAGGACCAAAGAGAAAATCAACCCGAGGAGATAAAACGAACAGGTAGAAGAACATGCTCGCCGCTCTCGAAGCAATTACTCAACCAAAACGCACTGCGACAACAATGATGACTATGTATCGAGTCGCGCGCTCCACTGGTCTAATGCTGCGGCTTGTTCCAGAAATCCAAACTGGCAACTACATCCTCGCCTGACTCATCTTCGTAGGCGTAGAGTATCTATTTGTCAAGAAGTTAGTTCGAGTCCTTCCAGGAGTAACGAATCGATCGCGCATACCTCTCTTGTTGATGAATGCAACATTCGGATATTCTTTCCAGTCATTATGTGGATCAATTCGCTCGTCTCGATATGTCTTATCTCTATAAAATTCGGCTCGAACGCGAGGATGTAAGGATATGAAAGTGCAAATGCGTTGGGATTGCCTTCCCAGGAAATCTTCCAATCGGGTCGGGCGCGCCAACCATTTCGATTGACAAAGAACGAGAAGTCGCTATAATTGAGAAGGAACTCTCCATTCATACGTTCGATGTGGATTGGTTTCACGTTTTCTTTACGCGCAACGAAATCAAGGGAAGTATCGGCTTGGTCCAATAGGGATTGCGTTTCCGTGGTCTCTAAGCTGACCACTTCGAAACCACGGGCACATCCCACGCAGAGAGTTGACCGTAAGAAATGAATAGATGACGATTCGGCTGGAATGTAGTATTCCTGAGAATCAAGATATATTAGTCCTCCTATTGTTGAATGTAGAAAAGGAGACCGAAAAGCGAGTACAAACCTTGAATGGCTTGAGAGTGTCCTGGCCACTCTGGAACATCTTGCTGACAGCCGACTTTCTCGCGCGCCTGGACATGTTGTCCATAGGTTCAAAGACCTTGATAGTGGTTGAAAGCGCAGACGTCTTCACCGAACATACCAAGTGGCGACCCAGTCCGATGCCTGCTTTAAAGAAGTTTGCGTGACCTTGAATTTTCTTGGGTCGCTTAGCGAGTGAATTCTGGCCATCTCCCGCCTCCAGAGCCTCCATCGGGTACGAAGAAAGCGTTTTGTTCGCCAGAACCAGAAGGAGCTGATATTCCTCCAGAGTATCGATTTGAGTGACCTGACTGACATCGAGAACTCTCCTGGGTTTCGCATTCTTGTCCTTTGGCCAACGTTCTGACAGGTAAATACCACTGTCTGTGCCATAAACCAGCTTCCTCCCGCCATCTGCAAAGACAAGGTTAGCAACGAACAAAAGGCTGGATTTTCCGATCGATACGTCAATACATACCAACTGGAACCAGGCAATTGACACGGTTAACTGCTGTAAAGAAATTCTCGCACAGGACTGTCTTGTTGTAGAAATTGCTATTTCGTTCCCGGAGCTTCCTCTGCTGTTCTGCCACCATCTCAATGAACTTTTTCCGTTGAGTTGGTGACGTCGCATAGAGCGTCTGCTCGTATCCACCTTTGCCGAGATGTCTGAAGGTGATCGGAAGCGCGTCTTTTGTAGCAGGAGGGCCTGCAGCGGTCTTGTTGGTGAGGAAACTCGACGACGGCCTCTTAGCAATGCCAACCCTCGGAATCACTTCATCCATCTGGGCTATAACAAGAAGTTCGAGAGGGATGGGTTTCCTGTAGACCCGATACTCCTCGCGCTTATTGACGACCTTGATTTTGACCAGTAACACTGCATGGTCGAAAAGATAAGCGGTGACTTCAGAGCTATCCGTTGATGTTTTCTTGAAAGCCATCTTTGTGAGCATCTGGCGATTCTCCTCAGTGAGTTTCAAGTCGACATAGTCTCCTGGATTGAACTTCAATGCCGCATTAAGTTGCACAAGGTTAAAGTGGTTTTCAGCTTTCCCGCTCTCGGCATTGACTCTCGACAGGAAGTCTTTGATGAGCCCGATGGCTTTTGGAATATCTTGCTTATCTGGATTGTCGTCGGCGGTGTACTTTGCAACTTGTTCGAGCAAAAGCGGATACCGTGCGAGACGAGTCGTTGGCTTGGTAAGGTATCCGTTCAGCTCTAGCTTGCGCGATTCCTTTAGACGTTCTGTCTCTTCCACGAATCTCTGGAAATTTGGATTGGAAGCCTTCTCTTTCTCGAACTCATACCTTCCGTACAACTGATTGGCGCCGTACTTGATGAACGGGTCGAAACGAGGCACATGTTGAAGGAAGATGTCACCAATGGTTCGCACCACGTGACTCTCTTTCTGTCTTGCGTTCAAGGCCTCGCAGAGTCCGCTGTTGACTTTGAGAACCTCCAAGCAATTACCGAAAACTGTTCGAATGAACTTTTCCCGCCGATGCTCAGGAATGGGAGAACCATTTGCAGTGCCGATTCCTCTGAGAGGCCTCATCCAGAAGTCACGCAAGTACTCCAGGTCTTTGACGAAGTCGCGTTCGGTGTACATAATCTCGAAGATAATTTCCTGGCGCTTCTTTTCCCTGTCATCCAAGCTATCAGAAACCTCCTTGGGGACCATATTGATCCACAACTTCTGGTCGTCGTTGTCTTCATCGCCGTGCAAGCTCGCTCTGGAGGCAGACGATCGGAGTCCCGGTTGCGGCTTGAGGTTCAATCTCGCCTGTTGCTCGAGTCGTCTGGGACAAGCAATGGAATAGCAGAGTTTGTCGCGCGTACATGTAGGTGAGTAGCATTCGGTGAGGAGCGTGAAAACACCGTTGACCTCAGAGCTCGGCGCCTCCTCTCCCATTGTCTCCTTGAACTGATAGATCTCGCCTGGAGCGTCCCGCAAACGATGGTCATACGTAACGTCGTGAAAGAACTTCTGAGCATCAAGAGCACGTCCGAGCAGTAGCGCCAGGTTTCGGTCGTTTGTTTTGATGATATGAGCGATCAGATCGACTGCCTCTGATCCCGCAAATGCATTCTGATACGAAAGACCGTTCTTTTGCCGTTCGCCAAGGGTGATCCTTTCCCGGAATACATCTGCAACACGGGAGAGTAAAGCCGGGTAAACCAGAGGGGCTCTGCTGCGGCGCGGTTGCGGTTGTGGCGCAACAGCATTTGACTGACCGCCTGATTTATAGGTCGACTGGCTCTGCATGCTCATCGTTCGATCCGGCACAATGGTTGATGCCATGGACATTGTCCGAGAAGTGGTGGAGGCTTCGCTTGGCGGTCTTGACCTCGTACTTGAATCCGATGGACTCGCACGTTCTGCCTCATACCTCTCATTCATATGTTGCTCGGGTCCAGATGGAGGTCTCCGAGGAGGGATAACCCTTCCTCTGCTAGTAGTGTGAGAGTAGTCCCTGTCTGTACGGTATGAGGTCATTGACATAGCTCGTTCGTTCGCGTGCCTCTCTGGCACAGGTCGGCCCTGCGGGGTTATCGGTATCGAGGGATGATATGGCGCATGGCGGAATGCAGACGCAGAGGTATGATTGAAACTACTAGCTGGCGACTGCAACATCGGTGGTCCGCCCATCCTTGCCATTGACATCGATCTGTGACCCTCAGGGTTTTGAGCAGGCGGAGGCATGGATTGAATTCTCGGATCCGGATACTGAGAGCCTTGGATTGGTCTTGAATCCAGCCGCTGGGGTTGAGGGTACGCATGACGCCCGTTGTACATTCGTGGAGGAGGTTGTGAGCCCATAGTCGCGCTTCCCGGGTATCCTTGATAATTTCCGTTCGTTTGTCCCGAGGAGTATCCATTTTGCATTGGCCGTGCCGGCGGCACGTAACCCCTCTGTATTTGCGGATGGGGTACATGAGATGACATTGTATGAGCTTTATCCGGTGTAAACTGAGGTGTTTGTGAGTTCATAGTCTGAGAGCGTCCAGGCGGTGGCGCCCCGCCGAAAATCTCGGAGAATGCAGCATCTCGCTGGAAAGACGAGGCATGCCCGTACGGCCGGTAGTTCCGACCATGCTGGCCCCCCAAATCTGCCATCGTCTAGTTATAATCCTCAGAGATGATGTTAGGGCGGCGATATGTGTTGATCTTCAGGTGAACGCTGTTACTTCGCAATAGATCTGATCCGAGATGGATGGAAGGGGATGCGTAAAGCGGCGCGAGCTCGGCTCGGAATGGTGATGTAAAGCGCAGACACTTAGATGCTCAGCGCGTGACAAGTGTTCACAAAATAAGAGTTCTTGTACAAAACTCTCTGTTAGTATAGAATAACTCAATGTTGGTCCGAGATGTGATCCAGGTCTAGAAAAGCTGTATAGGCCGCGTACTGTGTTAACGACCGAAGTGCGCAAGGAGCCTTGAGCGCAACCGCAAAATCAGGGCCCCTGCAAGTCATGCCCTCCGCATCCTCCTCGTCCAGAAGCCAAGAACAAGGAAGAAGCTGTCGAAAGAAGCGAACCAGACAGACCCCGGATATCTTTCTTAACAGAATAGGGAGCGGGAGGTGGAAAGTGAGGAGTAATAGTAAGTCCGTGAGATCCGTGATCGAAAAGCAGTTAGTCTTGAGGGGGGCGGAAGTAGGAGGTATGGGGTGGAACAGGCACATGTCAGCCTGAGGCACAATAGGTCCGACTCAGAGTACTGTACTGTGGTAATCCCCGTAGGAACAGCCCAGCGCTAAAAAAGCTCCATGGTAGCACTAGGCCGCTTGTCACTACACTAGAAGATTCTGCCGGCAATATGATGCTCAAGAAATGCTGAAGATCATGATATATTATATTTAATGGTATTGAATCTACATTAATCTAACCTAGCTAATACATAGTATAACCACTATTTGCATCTAGAGCTGCTTGCATGCATGCAGGCATCTCTTTAATAAGCTGTCAAATCCTATCAGATAAGAAGCTGTACCATGCCCTTTTCGCTATATGCTATAGCTGATTATATAGATTAGTAACACCTATATCACTATAGTGCCTGTGACAGATAGCACCGGTGCAAGCATATATGGGAGAGCAGTTCTAAGCCTGATAGCTTTGAATACTAGACTTTTACTGATGGTGCAGCAGTTTGACTCCTAAAATGCTTGCAAGGAGGTAGGCCATGACACTGGCATGCTTGTGTCAGGAAATCAGGCAACTCACAGCCAATGAACCAGCCGCCTGCGCGTTGGCGCTGTGACAATGACAGGAACAACGATAATCCGACCCGGTCATATCGCCGGTATGATGCTAAGACAAGAAGAGATTACGGTCATATCGAGGATCTGATATTTCAGAGCAACCCTGTGACGGTATCATACTGAGGATATGATATTTCCTACTGAGGATAAGACGAGCATGTGTATTTAAGGACTGTCATTACCGATGTATCTAGTTTACCGTGTCTTGTAGACAGAGTAGAAACATAGTCTACCAGTCATTCAATTGTGACGGCCCAGCTGGTCTTTCGGACCTGTATTCTCAGCTAGCTTGTTTGAGATGTTTACATCCTCGCTTGGGATAGCTATCTGCTCCCACATTCGGCCCCGATTTGGCATCCTTTTCCTTCCCTCCCTACGCTGATCTTCTAGTACGATACTACCTTATTGCTTTCCTAGCCAATGAGATTGAGTTGTTCACATCAATTGTCTTTCTTTGTGCATCTTGATCAGCTCCCTCCTTGTTAACAGAATATCCATAAGATCCACCGGACCTTGTGAAGGACTGGGCGACCTTATCTGACAGCTTGATAATATAGATTAGATTAAGCTCCTCACCAAGACATCTAGTGACGTATGTCTTGCAGTGATTCACATCTATAATATAGGTCTCTATCAGTCTAAAAGATCTTAGACTATTGCTCAGCTGTCTAGTTAATATAATCACATATAAATTGGAGATGAGCTTGCTGAGTAGCTTTAGTCAAATAGAGCTTTTAGAGGGCAGGGAAGCATCCATATCTACATTATTTTAAGGCATTATAGAGGCAGTTCCAGCTTACTCCTAGATTTAATGCCTTAATCACCTTATAATATGGTAAGCACTGATTCTGCTTAGATGCAGTCATGCAGAGATAAACTTAACAACCTGATCAACCTCGATATCAGAAAGTAAAGGCTTCTGGCCTCTAGGCTTTATTTGTGTAGGATACCTAGCTTTAATAGCATATCAGACAGTCAGATAAGAAACACTAAGCTGATTTACAATTGCTCACTGCAATATACCAGTATCATAAAGCGCTAATATACAGATCCAGTCATCTCGCGTAGCCAAGCTTCGCTCGGGGGGCTGCTTAGGAGGAGTCCTAGGGATCTTACTGATAGGAGATGGCCAGTCGTCTGCCATGATGAATGTGGGATAGGATATTGTATGGCATATAAAATGATATATCTCTCTATATATTTGATTCGCATTTACTAGAATATTCGATTAAGCAGGCGGTGTGGGCGGCTAGATGGCGGTAGCATACTTGGTGCGCTAACTAAAAGGCGTGATGTTCCCACACTTAGTACCACAGTACGGCGGTCCGAGTGCGCAACTTGGGTCGTTCGTCATCTATTACCAGCCGGGTAATAACATGGGCATTGCCTTCCAACGTCCGTCTTCTTGCGGTTTTATTATCTGATCGTTCAACTCAACAAAATCCACGCAAATCTGCGCTTCTCTTGCTGTGGATCTGAGTCTTCCGAACAATCAGCTTCTCAATCACGACGAACGGTCTCGTTCCAGCTATCTCGCCCAGTCTATCAACTTGACCGCGACCAGCGTCTTGAAGTTGCCCTTGTCATTGTCCTGGTGCATGACGGCATAAGCAGCTTTTCTTCTAGATTTCCCTTTGTGTTGGTCTTTTTTATCTTGTCTATCATTGATCACATATTCGAGACTTTTGAATTCTCTTTCTATTGAGACCTCCTTCCCTCACATCGATCATGGCAGAAAGCGAGCTGTCGCCGAAGTTCGCGCCATTCTTCTCCTTTGTAAGTCCTCTAGTTCCAACCGTTTCATGTAATCTTATCAGACGCTGACTGACTGATGCTCAGGCTGGTATTGCAGCTGCAGTGTGTACCCTCCGCTGTGTCCCTGGTCTGATGATATGCTAACCCGCTCGAAGATGATCTTCGGGTGTACGTTTCCCTTTGTGTGATTTCACAACCATTCAGCGACTTCAACAACTCACATCGTACAGCAATGGGGGCGGCATATGGAACAGCAAAGTCCGGCATTGGTATCTCGGGTGTTGGGACGTTCAGACCGGACTTGATAATGAAGGCATGAAAGGCGTATTACATGGTCACAACTCGTCATCCGCTAACTTGGGATAGTCCTTGATTCCTGTAGTTATGTCGGGTATCATCGCAGTTTACGGTCTTGTCATTGCGGTCCTGATCGCAGGAGACTTGGGCCCGCCACCAACACAGAACACGAGTTTGTATACGTACGTCCAGTTTACACGTATTCGGCAAGCTGGGAGTTGCTAATGGGCCGTCCAGAGGGTTCATGCATCTTTGTTCCGGTTTGTCAGTCGGTCTCGCAGGCTTGGCTGCTGGTTACACAATTGGGATCATCGGTGATTCGGTAAGCTCTTCTCAGGTGCCATATCTTGGAGTTACTTCTAACAATGGCTTGAGGGTGTACGCGCGTACATGCAACAATCACGGGTTTATGTTGGAATGATCCTCATCCTCATTTTCGGCGAAGTTCTCGGTCTATACGGGTATACAAGCCTATCCAACTTGGGATATAGATGCCTGTGCTGATATGAAATAGTCTCATCGTCGGTTTGATTCTCAACTCAAAGAGCTGAAACGTCACAATTCGAACGCAGCCGTAGCTTGTGCTTTTTGGTCGCCATTAGCCGAAGCATATTCGGTTGACTTTGTATCATGTCGATGCAAAGCCCTGTGCTTAAATATGCCTCCTCGGGTTGGCATATCGAGAAGAATCGATTTTCTTTGAAGCGCGAAATAAGTTGGGCACAGGGGCTTGCGAGGCTCGAATGCTTTCTTTTTCTGCGGCTTCTCTGTATAATAACGCTGCATTGCACTGCATCTGAAGCTTCATGGACGCGGTTCAATTGAATTTGATTGCACATAAGTCTAAATATACTGTGTAGACGACATAATTACAGTGAGACGGATTCTAATACTGTTATTGCAGGCCAACCGTCCTGAACCGTCACAACCCGTGTAATTAACTGTGTTACCGACAGACATGATCTGGACGATCTTAATAAGCTATACCAGCAGGCCCAATAAAGAGTTACGATCTGGCATTATTTGTCGGACGGACTCGCAGAGAGGTATCTTCGAGTGAGACGTGGGGAACAGTCAGCCATGGACTGTAGATCTATGGAATGACGATGGGGCTGTACATAGGTCATGAGTGCCGCGACGGGTACGTCAGAGCCCCAGGCACTCACTCAACTTTACGCAGTACGTACTTCACAAAGCATCAGCAGCAGCACCGAAGCTGCCTCTTCCATCCCGCAAAAAACCTCCTGCCCCTCCTATCTGTCCCCGCGCTTGCCGCAGTCGCCAGAATACTGGATACAGACTATAATTATTCATTCCCCTACGACTGAACAGCCTCGAATTCATTTGAGCTCTTTCAATTGCCGTCGCCGTGATTTTCTTCCCTTTAAGTTGTTCCGCGCCGTCACCCTGAGACATGGTCTCTTGCCGTCCCGATGGCTGCTACAGAAACAGTCGAGCGCTCGATACATAACAAAGTACAAGATCCATCTGCCCGTCAGAACAAGGAAGGCATGAACTCGGATGATATCCATGAGAAGGAAAAGCATCTCTTGGCTTCCGTTCAATCGTCGAATCAACGAATTGTCAATCCCTTTGTTATAACAGAGCGTCCTGAAGAGAAGCAGTTGGGGATTTCCGCGAGAAGTTTGCAAGTCGACGATTTTGAATTAATAAAGACACTTGGAACAGGTGAGACGTTTATCGGCATTCAGCTATCCATGAACGTTCTTGCCTGACAATAAATCTTTTTCTTTCTCAATGGCTATAGGTACCTTCGCTCGTGTATGGTTAACAAGACTGAAGGATCAGAGAGAGAGGCGAGATCAGGTGTATGCGCTGAAGGTGCTTCGGAAAGCGGATGGTGGGACAATTCCCCAACGAGTCTCCGAGACATTCTGACCTTGCGATGCTAACGAACGGTGCGTGTGATCTGCGTAGTGGTCAAATTAAAGCAAGTCGAGCATGTACGCAACGAACGAAGGACGCTCGCGGCTGTCGCTGGACATCCGTTCATAACAACCTTGATAGCAACATTTTCTGACGAACAATGTCTCTATATGCTGGTACGGACCCTACGCCCAGTGGGGTTGGCATGACGGCCAATTTTGTTATGATTGATGCTGATCAGGTTGCAGCTGGATTACTGCCCTGGCGGCGAAATATTCAGCTACCTGCGACGCGCGCGACGGTTCAATGAATACACATCGAGATTCTACGCCGCAGAAATAACAATGACGATTGAATTCCTTCACGATGTTGAGGGTGTCGCATATCGCGATCTCAAGCCAGAGAACATTCTTCTGGACGCCGACGGGCATCTTAAACTTGTCGATTTCGGCTTCGCGAAGCAAGTAGGCGATCGCGAAACATACACACTCTGTGGCACCCCGGAGTATCTCGCACCCGAAGTCATACACAACAGCGGCCATGGGTTAGCAGTGGATTGGTGGGCTCTCGGCATTCTCATCTACGAATTCTTAGTTGGACAGCCCCCCTTCTGGGACCAGAACCCGATGCGTATCTACGAACAGATTGTTGAAGGCCATTTGCGCTTCCCGCAGAATATGCCACCAGCCGCGCGGGACATCATATCTGCTCTCTGCAAGACCAATCCGACAGAGCGGTTAGGATACATATCCGGTGGCTCTGCTAGAGTGAAAGCACACCCTTTCTTCGAAGACGTCAACTGGGACGATCTATATTATCGTCGCATCAAAGGACCGATCATCCCGAGAGTGGATCATCCTGCAGATAGTGGGAATTTCGAAGACTATCCTGACCCTCCGGACCCGAAGAGTTTGACTGTCTACACTGACGATATGAAAAAGAAGTATGACGCTTTGTTCAGCGATTTCTAGGTTGGTACAGTTTATTGATCCGGAGACAAAAGACTGACTCTCTTTTTGCTTCTTCGAACTCTGCAAGCTCATCGTGGCGTCGAGGCTTCCTGAAGTGCATGAATATAATGACTATGTATTCTGTGAAATTCTGCAATTGATTCGATAGGTACCTCTTATGACTGTGTGAGGTCATTTTCCCGTCTTACCTTTGTCAAGAAATTCCTTTTGTTGTATGCCAGCCAATCCTGCGATGGTATTGCCATTGTGGTTTCAGCCATGGAAATGCGAAGTGAAAATGATACGAGGCGCCTTGGTCGCGCGCAAGTTGGATATGCTGATGTACAACCCCCAGCCTTGTTGAAAGCAAGTGCCTGCGTGTTTACCCAACCTATATTAATATAATATTCTTTGACACGCGCCGGGTGTGCTTTTTATATATGATGTTTTGTTCTCATTCCAAGGAGTAACCTTCTTGGTCTTATTTCTACCGTAGTATTATATATTCTAATTTGGTGTACACAGTCACCCATAGAACCCGGTTTTCTATATTAGGGGGGGTTTTTCTAATGTTGGACTGCCTGAACTTAATAAAATAGCTTTTCAAGAAACATCGAAATCGTACGGACAGATTGTTTCGATATAGGGTGCACTCCATAGAGATCTTCCTCGCTTGTAGAATATGAAGATGATTGGTCGTCATAGCCACCCAGTTACAGGCTGAAGTTAGATCCATCGAGTGACATTCTATACTATATAAACCTGCAGTAGGTATCCCGCTTTCATCTCGCTGAGTTGATGTGTATGTATCTGGGATCAAAGGCACACGCCTGAGACTTTTAGAATAGAAAAAAAAGGAACATTCAACAAGGAAGGAGAAAACATAGATTGTCATACACAGGTAATAGAGAAGGAAGTGTCCCCTCAATCGACCAGGATTCGAAACTACAATGTGATGGACATATGAGTGACCAGTCACCATCAAGGAAGAGCCAGTCACACAGACATGACTAAGTAACAACATCTAAAAACAAGATTCCAAGGTTGTATATGCAATTCGTGCAATGGCTGCCTATTCCATTGCAACCCAAATGAATCCTCACAAAACTCCGGACACACAAAGAGCCATTTAGAAAACGCCGCGCTTATGCTAAAGGTCTGAAAATGTGATGGATGCAAAGCTCTATATGGGGAGGGAGGAGCGGGGCGGAGAACGAGGAATACCCCAGCTGTACATAGGAGTCATCGACAACGTGACTGTGCCAGATGACGATAAGCCAATGCCAGCTTCATTTGCGGTATGTGCTATGATGTCCAGCAGCATTCATCTCGTCGATCCCCATAAAATGTGAGATTTCGCGAAATTTGAGAACTTGCCACAAGCTATCTATAATGAAGGGTCTGTTTTCCATGATCCTGATGTATCGTTAGCTTACATTCCTCGAGGTAGCGAGAATAAGATTATGGGAAGTGGACGAATGAATCGGGGATGTACCTTCAAAGTCATGTTTCACAAATGCCATAGAATCATCATACTCCCCGGCACCCATCTGCTGCACTCCCGGACTGAAGCTTGTGATGGGTAAAACAATCACATCACCAACTTTCTTGTGTGCGACTTGGTTGGTGAAGTCTGTGTATGTGATATTTCTCGTTGCACCAGGCTCGATATTGAAGTAGTCGGGGTTATTAAAGTATCTGAAGATAGCATCGGTCCACGCAGCCGGCCCTGTGAACTCCACGACAGTCTTGTCCATCTTGCCTTTGGCGAGTTTCCCGGCTTTCTTCATGCGCAGAGCCTCCTCCGTAATATATGCCACGATATCGCGGAGAACGGGATGTCCTGGCTTCGCTTGGATGGTCCACTGACAGAACTGAATTCTCCGCGAATACCACTGGGCCCAATCGGGACGGTCGGGGTCCGCTTCAATGCCAATCACCAGGCCGACGGTCGACAGGTCCAATCCCGCAGGCAGCCAGTCGGTCGCTGGCTTCAGCGCCGTGGTATCGATGTCGGCGTAGATGCCTCCTCGAGCCAGAAGTATCAGGTATCTGAAGAAGTCGGCCTTGAGCACGGCCAAAGGCATCGCCTCGAAAGCCTCATACACCTCTGGCACTGCAGCATACAAATATTTGATCAGGTGAGCTTGCGTATCGTCCGGGATCACTTCGTGAACGAAACCCGGGTGTAATATTGTCCAGCTAGCTTCGGCAGGACGCAGGCTTTCGCTGAAAAATAATGACGCCGGGGTGTATTTCCATGTCTGCCAAATATATGCGGGGAACTTGCTCTCGAGGTCGTACGGGAATTGATACCGTAACCGTTCGCGGAGGGAAGCGCTGGCCGGCGGATTGAGAACTCGCTGTTGGGGCGAATTTTGCTTAGGTTCTTGCGGTTGTTGTGGTGTTATTCGATCGTCGTGATCTTTTGCTTCCACTGAGGGGGGCGACGGAGTGAAGGGGCCGGAGTGCGACGATCGTAGGAGAAGGACGAAGGCAATCAAGACCACAGCCGCAATTAACGACTTTCGAAAAGTAAGCATAATTGAGGATGTTGAGGATGTTCCAGCGACAGATGTCTGTCAAGCACGCCGTAATGGAGCTAGTTGCACACTCCGGGTGTTTTTGTTAGCTCCAAACTGTCCGCAAATTCCGGTGCTTGATATCAGTGACGGCAAGTAAATTCAAACAAAATGTGGATGTAATGTATAGGCCATGCAGCAGCTATACAATTCTCATTCCTGTAGCTGTAGGATAAAAGACATGTCTGCTTATAACAAGAACAACAAGAGAAAACCGACGTGTGTGTCAACAATTGAAGTAAGAAGTGGCTTCGTCAAAAATTATAGTTGTAGAAGAGGTACGGAGTAATTATGCCACGGAGAATGTTTCGCTGGGCTTTGGCTTGGATTAACACGGCTTGGGGATGTTTGAAACCAGCAACCCTGGCAAGCTTCTATGCGTCACAACACACCGGGCAAAGGCTTGACCAGGGAAAAAGTGCGTACCTGAGGCGGAAATTGAAGAGGGATGCGTAAGCCTTTGAGACTGCTGCTGCTCCGTAAACGATGGCGTATGCTTAGTGGCGTCACTCACTCAACCAATCGAATTGGAGACAGCTCAGTCTATTGAAGCGATAGATGTATGGAGAAGAGAGAAAGAAAAAGTAAGGGAAGATGGACGATCGGCCTCTATTCGGGTGCCCAGTGATTTACACGAAGTCCATATGAATTAACTTAGAAAATAGACAGCACCGAGTCGTTTTAAAGTCGATTCTCGAGGAGGGTACTCCGTACAACCACAGATAGTAAATGGTTCTGTCATAGATAGATCCAAGGGTTAAAGGTCCAACGGCTTTGCGATTATCACAGTGACTGAGCTGATATTGTCGTAGTAAAGTGTCAAATGCGGCTGCATTTGGGCAAGATCAGCTTGTCGGTTACATTATTGGCCGTTGGAGATAGAGAACTTGTATCATGATTCGTGTTATGGTCAATATGCCTACGGACTTTCCGACACGACTCCCAACAACTGTTGTCGTCATTATTTTCCGAGCAGACAGGTCCATGGCCGGTTTCGTTCGCGGCTGTAGCTATCTCCAACCTAGAATATTGCACTACGGAGGACATTCGGATCCTTACATGTCGTCATTCTTCATTATTATTGTATTATTATTGTACTTTGTCCCTTATCAAGAAATGTTCAAGCAACTTTTGATTCAAGTAGATCCAAAGAACATATCGCCATCTCCTGAAGTCACGTGTGTGATACATCATGTACCTAGGTACAAAGGGTGCCATCTGGGCCGCCTGTACAGCATCAGACATGCTCGTTTGCAGCAAAGTCGCGTCATATCCCTCTACCACAGCTGCAGCAGAGAACTTCCAACGTGGGATTCTCTGGATTGTTCCAGACCATGCTGCTGGTTCTCCCATCCATATTGGTTCTTTAGCCTTATCTCCGAGGTACGAGGCACCCCAGCTTGCTCACCAGTCATTTAGATTGCAGCAGACTGATCCCTCAAACCTCTGCAACATCAATTGAACTGCTTGCAGAAGAACCGACGAGTTTATTATCTTTCAATGAGCATTGTCGTCATGATAGAAATGACAGCAGTATACAACATACTTCTAGACGTAATGTCAGCTCGAATAACTGCAGCTTCGAGCTTTATCCCCTGGTTCAGGAGTTAGCACGAGCTGGATGCAATTACTGGTTGATCAGCATCCTTCAGAAGATGTGAGCTAAACATTTCTCCTATTTTTATCCTTGTGCCTGTGAGCGTCCCCCCGCGCTCTGCTATGACTATCTTGAGATTGGTCTAGTCGTCTCTAATGATGCGTAATCATTATTGACTGGTAAGCTTTGTAGATGAGCAATCGCTTCAACCCCGTCCTGTCAGTTGCCGACATAGCTCCCTTTAGTTGTGATCATGCGACTAACGGTTGGGAAAACGGGGGCTTTGATGAAGACGTTGGCGGGTAGACCGACTGCCACTATCGTCCCACGGGAGCGTACATAGCTTGTGGCCTGCTGGAATGCCTCTTTCGGAGACAGTAAGGACGATGGCTGCGTGAGAGCCGAGGCCGTCTGGTGAAGCTGCTTGGACGTCCTTGGGGACATCAGCGCTCGTTGAGAAGTCAATGTATGCCTAAATAGCACCTTGTCAGTACTGCTGGCTCTTTACGTCTTAGTTCTGACACGATTTCAGACAGATAAGTGTAGGTCAGACACTCACCTCAGCTCCCAGATTCATGCACAAAGCCTTTTTCTCATCACCGCCGTCAATAGCAATGACTCTCAGCGCCATGGCTTTTGCATACTGCTGGGCTAACGATCCCAGTCCACCTCCAGCACCGACAATAGCGACCATCTGGCCTGGATGAGCACAGGACTCTTTCAAAGCCTTGTAGAAAGTGATCCCAGCACATAGAATAGGCGCCACAGCATCTAGAGGTACATCTTTTGGGAGCCGAGACACATGAGCAGCTTTGGCAAGGCAGAACTGCTGGAAAGAAGTCCCGTCAACAGTGTACCCGGACATTTGAGCCATTGGACACAAGGGCTCGTCAGACTCCTGGCAGAACTCGCATGAGTGACATGGCTGTCGAGCCATTTGATGCCGACATGGTCACCGATTTCAGCGTTCGTGAGTAGCTCGCCCTTAGCCACGACAATGCCGGCGCCCGCATGCCCGCCCACAACTGGCAGTTTGATCGGTATTGGGAACTCGCCTTTGCGTGCGCTCAGGTCGGCGTGGCACACGCCCGAATACTTAATGTTGACTAGAACTTCGTCAGGAGCTGGATCAGAGACAGGTATCTGTTTGTACACGGTAGGACCACCGATCGTCTCCAATACCTGAGTCCACTGCCACTTGGGAATCTCTATCTTCTGTATGGTCTCTACAACATGCATCGGTAATGAGGGACACAGAATGCAAAACGGCTATTCAAGATAACGGTTCGCAATATTTTCTTTTTCTGCTGCAGCGCGTAACACTGCACAAGGTTCTTACGAATGCTTCATCAGCCTTAGGAGCTTTCAAACCACAACTCTAGAATCTGTCAGGCGGGAGGCATCATCAGGTAGCTGCACTTGGCTACCTGGATCCCTGGAAAGAATGTGTCAGAACTCTTTCCAGGCCTCAGGTGAGGAAGGAAAAATCATTCCAGGCTGTTCAAGTTGCATACCCATCATCATCTCGGGGATTGTTGTTATAATTAGAGTGCCAAAGATACTGTCCAGAAAATGAGACCTGCTGGGTGCCAGCTTCAATAAATTGCTTCGTCCCATTGTATCGTCATCCCTCCCTGCATCTTTCAATGAACAGGGAATAAGCGGAGAGATTATAGTACTGTAAGAGGAGCAGTGCATGAAAGCAGAGCTGAGATAATTCCAATAAATAATTCAGTATTGGAGATCATGACTAGTGTCAGGTCAATATTTTCATCTTTTTAGAGCTCGAATAATAAACTTAATAAATAATCAATCCGTAAAATTTTACTAGGGCATGGAAGGCACATTCTTGTGGAAATGATTAGAGTTATTACTCTAGCGGCAGGAAGCCAGACAGAGCACAGATGAATCTGGACCTATCTACTCCACAACCTGCTGTTCACACATGATGAGCAGGTTTTCATTTTTTTGCCCATATACCTGATTGTTGACATATGTGGGATACATATGTGGTTTCAGAGCATTGATAAGCTCTGACAAAGAAGGAAACCGTTAATATGACTTCATATCAGACAGTAAGATCCTTTCCTATACTATGTACTGTATAAATATGTTGTTTCAGGGTGCCAGTTAGGCAGAAATCAATAGGGGATCGGTGGCACCGACAGGAGGTGATCAGAATACCACGTGGAATAATACCTGTCTTGAAGTGCTAGTTAGGTTTCAGTCCTTAATTTTCTCAGGGTCTGATCAATTTACTCCAACATCATGATTTTCTCAGGATGATGGACCATGGGTTCATGAGACTGAAAGTTCCGTGAAAATGAGGTGCTAGTCTGGCACGTGCTGAGCTTCTGGTATCTGGAAGCTTGTATGGAGGCCGTCTCAGGGGGCTTTTCAGCCTTTTCCTGCTGAAGCAATTTTGACAGGCTCGTTCTCAGGCAGTGCTCCCTGGATAGGCGGTTTCATTTTCGCCGAGGCAGTGCAGACTTTGGCTAGAAAACGCGCTAAGCTTTAAAGGAAGGACCTGTCCAACTCCGTGGAGCAAATCTCTCCATCTTTACTGGCCAAGTTATGGCCAAACGATGCCTAAACGTTGCGATTTTCGCCCATAGGAAAAGCTTGGCCTCAGGGGTCTCGCCAATGTCCCTAATGCTCGGAAAAATCACGCATCTCACAGGCGAACACAAGGACCAGCGGCTACGCTGGCAGCTGCTAGGAAGATGTGGTCCATATTTGATGCACTAACATCTAAACGAATCGTTTTTTTGGCCCCGTTTGACCATCTCAGTTTTGAACTGAACTTCGTCTTCAGGTTGGAGCCGCCAGGGTCTGGCACCTCAGCCCCTTCCAGTCAGCTAATTTTAAATGCCTTGCACACTATGGAACCTAATGTTTGAGACTTGACTCCGTATTCATTCTTTCTTTTTGTGTTTTTCTTTTCCTTTCGCTTCTCATCATCTTCTCACGAGCCCTTCTCTCTGGGTGTCTTTTTTACGACGTTCTCAAGCCACTCAATTGCGCCATAAGCCACCATGCAGTGACATGCGGAGTTCATTGAAGCCTTTCTTGTCCCCTCTAAGCTTCTATATATCCCAGTGTTCAGAGCCAGCGGGAACTCGGAAGAAGGCCTCATTCTCGGCAATTTAAGTACATATTGGAAAGAATGGGTGAAGAAATGTCTAGCGTTGTTGATCAAAAGGCCAAATCTGTGCCTCCCGTTGTCACCGTACTACCAGTCGAAGGAAATGGCAGTGACAAATCTTTGAAGTTCACTGAATCGCCTGAGCCCGAACGTCGACTGAAGCAACGGTTCGCGCGGCCATGGACACGGAAACGGATTGCATTCTTTGCAGCAGTCGCTTTACTAGCACTTGGAGTTATCGCGGCAGCTATTGCGGTCCCTGTTGTACTCACACATCGAAAACATCAAGCGCCTCCTGACGATCCGACTTACCACATAGTGGAGAACAACCCCAAGCTTGTTGTGGATGATTTCCCTGATCCTGGGCTCATTCACTTCAATGGAACATGGTTCGCATATGGTACCAACGCCAAGAGGGCCAATGCAACGGTCCCGCATGTTCCGGTTGCTACTTCTACGGATTTCTTGAACTGGACTCGACTCGCAGAGTATGATGCGCTGCCTACCGTAGGTGACTGGGAAGCAGAAGTCAATCACTGGGCGCCAGATGTGATTCAACGCGTGAGTACCAACCCTCGATGGGTGGATTCTCATTGCAATTCTAACGGCGCCGTTTATGTACAGGACGATGGAAAATTCGTGCTATATTACAGTGGACAGAAGAAAGATTGGGGTTCGCATCATTGTGTGGGTGTCGCTGTCTCAAATGGAACCAGCCCTCTAGGTCCTTATACCCCACAAAGCACACCTTTGGCATGTCCGCACGAATATGGCGGTGCCATCGACCCTTCGCCCTTCAGAGACACGGATGGGAAGCTATACGTGACATACAAGGCCGATGGAAATAGCGTCGGACATGGTGGGGACTGCAACAATGGCAAGCAACCGTTGGTCTCCGTTCCGATCATGCTCCAAGAATTAGAAAGCGACGGAGTCACACCAATCGGTGAGCCAGTGCAAATCCTCGATATCACACCGAGTGATGGCCCTCTTGTGGAGGCACCAAACATTATCAGAACGGACGATGGGATATACTATCTGTTCTTCTCTTCGCACTGCTTTACTTCCCCGAACTACAATGTGAAGTACGCCCATTCGACTTCGCTCAAGGGTCCCTACGAGAGAGCAGAAAGAGCCTTATTACAAACGGGAGACTTCGATCTCGTCTCCCCTGGCGGCGCAACAGTCTCTCTGGATGGTACCAAGATGGTCTTCCATGGAAATTGTCCCTCCGGACGATGCATGTACGTTGCAGGAATCGACATCCGTCCCAATGCAACCATCACGATTTCCTCCTTGTCGTATCTACTCGGCACCACCTGATTCTTTTACTCGCGGTTTCAGAAGGGAATATGGAAAAGGAGATTTAGGTACAGATTTGCACGGTTGGCGTTTGGGGTACAGCATCGTCATTGCTATTTTATTGATATGCACTCCTTATAAGCGTGCATAGATTTATACCCCTGGATATTCATGGATTTCATGGTCTTTGTCAACCACCTTTGGAACATTTCTTATGTTTTATACCTGCATCAAGGTGACTACATGTAATTATTTCTATGCCTAACTTGCAAGGTTAACAAGGGAGTTCAACATCGCTGCCACCTATTAAGATGGCTCTTATCTAGCGCTCATCAATCCTGTCAGCCTTGAGATTCCAACACAAAATTCTGCCGACAGCATCACACCGCTCAGAACTGGTCCAATTAGAGGAACCGTAGATGACGCCATGAAGATACACACGTGCTTCTGCCTGCGTAATCAGGCAATGAAAATAAAATGTATGGGCCCTCGTGTTCTCCCGACCATATGCTCCGCGTCGAGCCATTGTCCTGAACCTCCACGCTCAGAGCATCATGAGCTCTCTCCAGAGTGTTGCTCGCTCAGTTTTGTGGAGCTTGAAGGCAGTGGGACTGGCTAAACGCAATGAAACAGTCGCCCTGAAGCTTGCGGGAAGCCATCGTCCTCGAAACTCGTTACTGACTTGCGGCGTATTGAACAAAAGGCCATTACACACAGTTACTCCTCGGAAGTCTCAGACAGCTGCCGCAGAGAGCCAATCGTCAAAAGACTCCTCAAATCCAGCTCTTTCTTTCCCCTGTCTCGATGCGCAAGATGCAAAGTCAGCTTTACTCGCTCGATCCCTCCAGTCTGGTCCCGAACCTTCTTATACGACCGGCCACCACGAGCGATTTCACTGCGACGAGCCTCTGCTACTGGACTGGGGTGGTGTTCTTCCGGAGTTCGTTATAGCTTATGAAACATGGGGTCAATTGAATGCGGATAAGAGCAATGCGATTCTGCTACACACTGGCCTCTCCGCCTCAAGTCACGCCCACAGTACCGAGGCGAATCCCAAACCAGGCTGGTGGGAGAAGTTCATTGGACCTGGGAAACCTTTGAACACAGACAAATACTTCGTCATATGCACCAATGTCATTGGAGGTTGTTATGGGAGCACAGGACCGTCGTCGATCGACCCTTCGGACGGAAAGAGATATGCGACTCGGTTTCCGATTCTTACCCTGGAAGACATGGTACGAGCACAATTCCGGTTATTAGACTCCCTCGGAATCCAAAAGCTGTATGCATCTGTTGGCTCCAGCATGGGCGGAATGCAGAGTCTGGCTGCCGGCGTTCTGTTCCCGGAAAGAGTGGGAAAGATTGTTAGCATCAGTGGATGTGCCAGAAGTCACCCGTACAGCATTGCTATGAGACATACGCAACGTCAGGTATTGATGATGGATCCAAACTGGGCGCGTGGCTTCTACTACGACTCAATACCGCCTCATGCGGGGATGAAGCTTGCACGAGAGATTGCCACTGTCACTTACAGGAGCGGACCGGAATGGGAGAAACGATTCGGACGCAAGCGCGCAGATCCCAGCAAGCAGCCCGCTCTATGTCCGGACTTCCTCATTGAAACTTATCTTGATCATGCGGGCGAGAAGTTTTGCCTGGAGTATGATCCCAACAGCTTGTTATACGTTTCGAAAGCCATGGATTTGTTTGACTTGGGACTCGAGCACCAGATACAGACCAAGAAGAGGAGAGCGGAAAACCAAGCAAAAATTGCCCAGGGAGGCACGAATGCTCGTTACAGTGACACCTCGTGCAGCCTGACCTTACCAGAGAAGCCCTACGAGGAACAACCCTCGGTTACCGCATCCATGCTTCCTCTCAACCAGTCGGTCTCTGGCACCGGCTCTAGCCAAGGCGATCTGGAAAATGGGCCACCGCAGGATCTTGTTGCTGGACTTGCGCCCTTGAAAAGCCACCCTGTTCTGGTTCTGGGTGTTGCAAGTGATATTCTCTTCCCTGCGTGGCAGCAGCGTGAAATTGCAGATACCCTCCGTGCAGCGGGCAACACGACTGTCGAGCATATCGAGCTCGGTGAGGACGTCTCGTTATTCGGCCATGACACGTTTCTTCTTGACCTGAAGAATATCGGAGGAGCGGTTGAGAAGTTCTTACGCTAGGCATCCGTTAGCAATCTCTGCATTCTACGAAGCGATTCGATGAGCAATGAAATTAATGCATTGATAGGCGTTTTTGAATTGGTTTAAGTCGATTGAATCCGGATATGTGCCAGACGATGCCATTGCATTCTCAAAATCATATTTCTGTACATAATACGTTCTTTGGTTTTCACTTTCCGAAGTTTACTTCAGAAGTCTATTTATTGCACATGCATATCCAATCATCGGAACGGCCAAATTGCACATCACCTGTCAAATGCAATTGTCGGGCATGTTGAAATCATGTATCTGTCCTTGATTTCGATTCACAACGGCTACCTCGATCAGCAAATCGCCAGCCTTCCTCCATCAATCGCCATGGTCTCGCCATTACAGTAACCGCCCGCCTTGCTTGTCAGATACAAGATGGTACCCGCCATCTCCTCATCCTTGCCCGCTCGTCCCAGCGGAATGAAGTTTTTGTCAAATGCACCTTCTTTAGTCATGTCCCCTGGTAGTGGACCAGCAAAGTCCGTTGGAAAGACTGTTGCCCCATTCCATCAAGAAAGCCCCAGCAGATCGCATCCATAATCTCCTTGACAGAACGGAGGGTCTACTCACATCCCAGGGAAATGGTATTCGCCCTGATACCATGCGGAGTCAAATACGTCATCATCTTCTTCATGGGTATCCCCGTCGCGGCTTTACTCATCCCATACGCAGCACCACCGGAAAGATGTCGATGCTGGCCGCCACGCTGGTTATGGCGATAACCTGGCTCTTCTGCGACAGGAGGGCCAGAAACGCAGCTATCGTATAGAATGTACCGGCTGCATTGATCCTGTACGTGTCGATAAATTCCTCCATGGGCGTGCCAATGAGATATTCTTGCAGTTCGGCTGCAGTTGGATGAGGAGCCGTGCTGCGTCGACCTACTACGACTATTGACAGTGTTCTTGTCTGTTGGAGAGTTGTATACGATTCCCGCATTGGCGATCACGACATTGACGTGTCCCGTCTCGGATTGGATACGTGCAGCCGCTTCCTGGAGGGATTCGCTGGAAGATACGTCTGCGACGAGTGGGGTGATGATGTCTGGAAATTGAGACGCGGTTTCCTCAAGCATATGCTTCCTTCGTCCGATGATGTATACTTTCGCGGCGCCGTTGGCTGCGAGGGCGAATGCCATGATTCGTCCAAGACCTGGTGTTTTCACCATCAGTTCAACGAGCCTAATACAGTACAGGGCTTTGGGGGAAGTGCGGGGATATCGTGACAGTTTCAGAGCTAAGGAAGGGAGGATGAATGAGTACTCGAGCGTTAGGGGGCCTAAATACATACCAGTCCCGCCGCCAGTGATCACCGCAACAAGGCCTTTTACATTGAAGATGTGGTCGATCTTGAAGTCCATTATGGATAGGCTGTTGGCATGGAAGATACCTGAGCAGTGTAAGTGGAAGAAGTTTGACCGTGCTAAATGCTGATCTCTCAATGTACTTGTATGGTACATTTCATCTCTAATCCATAGTATATGTATATAGGAAGAGCTAGCTATTGACTGCCAACTTGTAATGGGCACCTCAAAGAGATGGAAGGGACTTAGGTATTAGCTGACATATCCGCGTAGGCGGCCTGCCACGCAAACATCGTCGAGATTTTCCTTCCTTGTGAGCTCCTCTGCTAATTGAAACAGAGAGAAATTGTCTTGCGGATCTGAATATGCATGGACATTGTCAATACTGACAAACGCGCCGGACAGAGCGCCTATTTCTGAGGAGCAGCCACTCCCTACCTAACAAGTTCACCGCAGAGTCCCTGTGTGTTGTTGATAAGAAGCAGTAGCTAGCAAAACACAGTAAATATAGACGCTGAATAGAAGTACAGAAAATGCAAGTGCCCTCGGATTAGCTCTCAGGTTCTCATCGGTTTCCAGGCGTATGATATTCGTGTACAAGCACGATCGAGGCCGCCGGATACCATGCAACTTTGGCTTTTGGTCATTCACACTCGTCATCGGGCAGTACAACAACTATTCCAGCAACATGAAGGTCTCTTGTAGTGAACGGAAGGAAACGAAGCAAGACAGCAGGTGACGAACGAGAAGACATGGCGACAATTGGATATAGTGTAACGAAGTTGAGCAGTTTTGCATCTCATTGAGGATATCCTGTACGTGACCTTGGGAAGTCGGATAATGGTCAAAGTTAGCCATATAAGTGAGTTAGCTATCGATATCCTTGTCCAGCAGGAGGATACGTGGCAAAGGAAGCATTCCTTCATTTCCTGAAAGTTAGCACCATTCGAAGGTTTGGATGGCTTTTTCCCGTTAGTTGCTGACTCTGAGAGCATGACATTTACGCATGGCGGGGAAGACATTTCTTCCCTGTTTGGCTCAAGCGGTAAGTTCTGTCCAGACAGACATGATGAGTTCCGCGTCAAATGCTCAGCGGGTCGAAAAGACCAAGAGCGTGAAGACGAAGTCAACTTTCGAGCATACTGACTTGGTCAGCCGCATAACTTGGCTAAATAGGAACGAAGAATAGAAAGCTAGTGGTCAGATTCAAATGCGGATAGCAAGACTGGAAGCGAGCGGAGAGGGTGATTGTTGTTTGAGCTTGTTTCCGGCATATTGAAGACCACAGACTGCCATATCAGATTGAAAACTACCTTTGAAATGTCACTCGTCACCGGTATGCTCAACATCGTTACCTTTGAAGGCGTACAGATGGAGCATTTAACATCACCTCGGAGTATGCGACAGATAGATCATCATCATGTTGGCATCGAAACTCTAGAGAACAGCTGCTCCATGTTTCATCGGGGATGGATTCGATGGACCCAAGAAACTGTGAAGGACAAAAGAGAATGAAAATTGGGAGTAATCACATACTCGGATGTACGAAGCCCGATTAGTGGACTTGCTACCAATGCATATGGCGTAGGTTGAAAAGTTCAGGACTGAGCATTGTTGAAGTCTCCATTTCTACGATCATTACAGGAACATAGAGACTCCTGAGATCAGTGAAGCCACTTCATGTAGTAACGGTAGTAAGTGTTAGCACATGTACTCCGTAGGATGTAGCAAAAGGTGCTGTTGATCGGAGAATGGCAAAAGGATAGCCCCAGCGGACTCTTGCGGTGAAGTCTCTAAGATCTCTGTTCTTTCTCAATCATCCACACCAAAGCATAATGTCTTCTTCCACTCGGTAACATACAGGTAACAAGGGATGAAGTCCATCACTTGATAAGTCATCAAGTCCAGTGTGTCATGAGAAGCTCTCTTGTGTGAAATAGTCATCATCATAGAGACATGGGCGAACATTTTTTGAAGGGAAGTTAAAGAGAGAGGACTCACTGAATGTATAGCATGACAGAGGTGTAGGCTGGTGATATGAGTAAAATTCTCTTCGGCCTTCTGGGCTCATCAACGTTGAATCGTGAAGCATAACTTCTCGAACGAAGCACGATTCGATCGATCTAGAAAGGGAAGAAAGCTCACGAACGTTGACCGCTTCGGCAGATCTACCGGCTCCCACGTGACCATGACGCACCTGTCGTGGTTCCATTGAGCAAGGATTCTCCTAGCATGTCTTACGAATTTCTCCAGGATATATAACTGCTAGCTTTGTTCTCGCTCTATCTCTTCTCGCTCAATATGGCGGTCACCGGTGTCTCCATTCGCGATGGGGCCTCCAGGTTCTAGAAATCGATCGTGGCTCGACTATGCGGAAGAAGACTTCCATTCCGGTTTTGATCACCACCACCGATATTCTCCCCCAATTGAAAGCAACGACCGTAACAGATTCGTCTTCAGTCGAAAAGAACCCCGAACAAGTAATCAAGGAGGAACAGGGAACACTGAGCAGGATGTCGTCCTGGCTTCAGCGGCAAGCTATTTCTCACCAGACGCAGCTTGCTGCAACCACCGTGCTCTCCAGTGTTGCTGTTGCAGGCGCCATCCTTGGCTACCAGGCATTCAGACGAAAGGAAGCCGTCGAGGAACTCAAAGCTTCAATTCCAGAAATCAACGAGAGTCACCACGCGGAGAAGGTTCGCCACCCCCGGTTTATCTTCTAGTGCCATTGGCGTGCAAGAATTGAAAATTCTCGAATGACTGAACCTGGAGCTGAAATTGGTGAACTCAAGCTTACAGAATATGGCACTGCGGCGACTGGGTTACAAATGAGTAAGGAAGATGAGCGCGGCGCGGCTCTTGCTCGCAGAGCGCAACAAGGCGATTACGATGACGGTAAGCGGCTTCCGGCGCGAGTTCGCTTCTATGCCATTGTACTGACGACGTCGCCTCTCAATTAGATTTAATCCTTGAGCAACTTGCCCGCAACCGTGTGTTCCTTACTGACGAAGGCCTCGCTAAACTCCGATCGTCATTCATTATCATTGTCGGATGCGGTGGTGTTGGATCGCACGCTACAGCTGCACTGGCTCGATCAGGCGTTTCGAAGATACGGCTTATCGACTTTGACCAAGTCACCTTATCCTCATTGAATCGACACGCGGTTGCTACCCTAGCCGACGTTGGCACGCCGAAAGTGAACTGTATGCGAAAAAGGTTGGAGCAGATCGCACCATGGGTTCGGTTTGACTGCCGGAACCAGCTTTTTGGCAAGTCCGTTGCAGATGAATTGCTGGGCCCTTGGACCTATGCGGACCCTGATCAGGGCCGGAAACCCGATTATGTTATAGACTGCATCGACAACATTAGCTCCAAGGTCGAGCTTTTGCATTACTGCCATTCGCGCTCAATCCCCGTCATCTCGGCCATGGGAGCCGGGTGCAAATCCGATCCCACACGTGTTGTGGTTGGCGATATTTCTCTTACGACTGATGATCCTCTTTCACGCAGCACACGACGCCGATTGAGAGCTCTAGGAGTGAACTCGGGTATCACCACGGTTTTCTCCCTCGAGAAGCCCGGTCCTGGCAAGGCAAGCCTCCTCCCGCTACCGGAGGAGGAGTTTGCCAAAGGGAAAGTCGGAGAACTTGGAGTTCTTCCCGATTTCCGTGTCCGCATCCTTCCTGTTCTGGGAACCATGCCTGCAGTGTTTGGCTACACTGTTGCCAACCACGTCGTCTGTGAGATTGCGGGCTATCCTATCGATTACAACGTCGGCGGAAAGAGTCGAGACAAGCTGTACGATGGAATTCTGGCACATCTGCAGGGTATGCATGAACGGTTAGCTAAACAGGAGGCCGGCCAAGATCCTGTTGGATTACGTATTCCCGTGAGCAAGGATGACATTGCGTTCCTTGTGGAGGATATTTGGCGAGGGAAAAGTGCTATTACCGGCCTTCCGAACCGGCTTGTACTTGTACCCTGGGAACGCCCAGCCAGAGGATTCGGCGCCGACCCAGCATGGGAAAAGGAGGGACAGAAGTTTGTCCCTCTCAAATTGAGAGACCTTGTCTGTATGACGAAGGAAGAGGCAACTCGGCATGAAAAGGAAGTGCTGAGGGGAGGGAAGAGAGTAGACGAAGTCTACGAGCCGGAAATAGTAGAGTATGTGAAGAAGCGAATGAAAGAGTCGGAGTTCTACGAACAATATACGTAGGAGGCAGGTTCTGGCTTGGTTGAGTGTTGGGATACTGGGCTCTTTTTTAGAGCAATGCTTAGGTGGATATCATCTTGTACAGTACGACAATAAAACATGTTTTGGAGGGTGATGATGGAAACTTGTATTCAGCGCATGAGCAATTATTGGATAAGATCTGCTGGAGGCTCTGGGATCAATAATGCACAAGACTATCATGCCTAGTGGACTATTTCCATATGGGTACCGTCGTTAATTATTTGCAAGTGCCTACGTAGTAAGTACGCAGCTTTATCCAGATGTTATTCCAGAATTACCCTCAGTTGGCGACAGGCGAGGCAGAGCATGGGATTCTGGATTCCTTACTCCAGTCTCAGGAAATGTGAACCTCGGGTAGATCCAATTCCGGATAGAAGTTGGGATACATGGGGAACAGGTTGAAATTGTATATACAAGGTTATACATTAACCGGAAACGCCCCATCAAATCTGTCACCCAATGCAATCGAGTCGATCAAATTTCCCGAGCAACGGACCGATTCCAATACCCATCTACCTCCCATGTAGCTGGCTTAGTGAAGTCTTCGTACCAGATCCCACCCAAGGCGTTTACCTTGATATACCCGAATCTGAAATACTCCGGTTCATCTTCTTTGCGCCGCGTCCAGGCAAACGACTCGATCGTGCCATTCTCGGACTTGAACACACGGAACCGCTCAACATCATTCACAAGCACGCTGATTCCATCCGCCTCGGACGCGATATTCGAGAAATCGAACCGGAGTGTTTGATTGGAGAGAAGAGCGGGAGCAGGGATTTCCGGAAGGATACTTCCCAGCGGTGCACCCTCGAGCAGAGTGCCTGGAGTCTGAAGGATGCTATCGTAGCCCCAGCGTGCGATGCCGTTGATGAATAACCCGACCAGAAGACCTTGGTAAAGGAGGCTCCGGCGAGTTTGTAAGGTCGTTCCTGGCAAGAACAGGAGACCCAAGATATAGTGGTGGAGACGCAAGTTCATCTGTGGCACGGCCAGCAGGGCTAGAATGCCGCATGCCATGATCCCGTAGATCTTCAACATGGTGGGTAGTTTTCCTTCGTTCCTGAATCCGAGGGCTTGGGTTACTAGGATGAGACAGAGGACAGCCACCATGATGATCAAAGAGGTCAGAGCTCCCGGTTGTTGTTGGATGTCATGAGGAGTCAGGCGTGAAATGGGGATTTTGTCAAAGGTGTCTGTCTCTAGGCCGCCGACCCAGCAACCACCAAGCCAAAGGATTGTTTTCTCCCAGTGAGCATCCAGGTCTTTCAAGGTGTGTCGAACGCAGAAATAGTAGATAGCCCATCCAACGAAGGCGGTGGGGAGAAGCCGCCCCAGAGCCGTGGAGACAACTTCATAGAAGTCTGGAGAGTAGGGAGGGTCAGAGGAAAGAGCAACTTGGAAGTATACTATGACGAAGATGGAGGTATAGAATGCAGCAGGCGACCTGATCAAAAGCGATAGGAACGCGGTGACGATCACGGAGAAGGTAAACAGTCGCCAACGAAGATCTTGACACCGAAGATCTTGATCGAAGGAGGATGACTCCCGTTCAAACGTGAAAGAGAGAGGGAAGGTTGAAGGAAATTCAACGCTTAGAATTCCATTCTTCTCGACGGCTGGGTAATTGCTCCGTTCTCCGGTGCGGCGGAGAATGCCACATCCACCACTGCTGTCGGTGATTAACCCAGCATGCATTGCAGCAGGGCAAATGGAGGAATCGCCGCGGTAAAAGCCAATGTTCTCGCTGTTTTCCCGAGAGTCTGAGCCTCCGATCACTCGGCTGCGATAGTTGATTTCCTGCGCACCAACAGTGTACGGCTCCAGAAGAATGGCAGCCGCACAGCCCGCAGGACAACGAAATGCAAACGCTTCATTGTCGAAAGGCAGACAGGCATCTCCATTGAGGCCACAGTCAGTGGCATTGTTCCTGTACCCTTATGTATGAGTACTAACTTAAATGAAAAGACGAAAGGAGTACTCGGTCCTCTTACCATAATCTGGAATGACATGAGAGCCGCACCGGTTTTCTATATCCAGGAATTTCCAATCCGGTAATAGACCAATGCAGAACAGATATAAAGACAATAGCCCAGATACCAATGCAGGTCAAGAGGAGAATAAGTTGTACACTCGTGCTGGGAAAACACCGCTCCATAAGACGACTAGGTGCGGTCTGCCAGCGCAGTAACCAAGGATTGATGCGGGACTTCTTCGGCGGCTGCGGTCCGTTAATCCACGAAATGATCCCAGTCCACGAGCAGGAAAAACGGCCCTCTTGGCTTCGATCTGAATTAAAAATGAAGCCATTGTTATTGCCAGGAGCAGACGATATTGGTAGAAGTGGCTGGCGATGATCCTGTTGCTCTTGAATATCCGATCTCACCGACTCGGAGCTCCCGCGAACAAGGTTCACGTATTCATTGCTTCCAGACCCCTCATTGTCCAGGATCTCTAGAGGAAAATCCTGGGTATCTTCTGGGTTCTTTTCGGTTCGACCCTCCGCCTCTGCTCGCATATCAAGTTCTCTCGGTCTTCAGGATTTTCTGTTAGGTTGGAGAGAGCAAGAAACATGTTGGAATGCGGGAAAAGTGGTTGGGCTCGGCACGGTTCCCACGTGGTTCGTCGGGCCGTTCGGGAATCCATCCATAATTGAGGGCTACATGAGAGTAATACATGGATGCAGTATTTGACCTTGCAGAGAAAGATACATGTGACAGCCCATTCGGTATCTCAAATTGGTTCTTACATTAGTAGGTTGAGTCTTTTCGAGGGCATGATACCCAGTGGAAAATAGAAGACATATCAAAGAAGTCGTCAAAGCTATCGTCAATGCATGAAACTCAATTCACATAAAGAAGGGTATCAACATCAAGTCATTAGAACGTTTTCCCATGCCGTACACCTTTTGAAAATTGACGCTGAAGGCAACATCACGAGAACGCAGGATCGAAAATCATTCATCGAGCGAAACCGAAAATACGGAATATTAGGGTCCAGATTAACTGTCGCTCAACGCGTAAAGGGGGATTTAAACATGAAAAGAGCAGATTGGAGTCGTGAGAGCGTAAGGCACAATCGCTCGAGGGTGCGCATTGTGCAAATCAGTTCTTGAGCCTTCGAAGCAGATACCAACAGAGTGACCGTGCTAGCTGTTGCGGTTGGTTGGCAGTGTCATTGGACAAGCTGGTAGTATCTTTCAGGGCAGACACGGTTAAACGGCAGAGCGACCCCAGCGACGACGACGATAACTAAATTGCAATGACATGTTAGCATGGAATCTCTGCATGACGTAATTCTACTCCACCGTATGGAACTATATCAAAGAAGCGACAAGTTCTGGGAAACTTACTTGCCGTCGGAAGTGGTATCCCTGACGCGGAAAACAAACCAGACACCCTGCAACACGGGTAAGCAGTCAGTATATCGTTGTTCGAATGTAGCGTGAGCGCAGCCACGCAGATTATCATATGGGGCAGAGCTGTACGAACCACAAGCGTGGAAACCAGCCAGACGATTGCCGATAGGAAGCTGAAGGCCTCTACGACTTTCCAGCGTCCACAGATAGAATCTCGAGTGACGAAGCCCCAATGCCAGATGCTGCCGCAGTTGAGGTGGTGGATGGCGTTCACAAGGATACCGAATGCCGCGAACCAGGCGAGGGAAATGACGAGGTCAACTGAGATACCATGTTAGCCTTCCATCAGCGGCTCTAAATGGGGTCAGCACCAGACGCGCTACGTACACGGCCAAGCAAAGAAGCCTGATGAGACCGGGATGAGCCATATCAGGCCTAGCAGAATGGATAGACCGGCGACAACCTCAGTGTAAATCCACCTCGCAAGAGGCCACGCGCCAGCATTGTGCCACTCGTACAGGTAGTTGCCGATTATACCGGCAACGACCTAATTTAAGTCAGTCTCGCTTCAGCTGGACGATCTGAAAGGAGCATGAGCTTACCGTGGCGAAGCCGATTTCCGCAATGCGGAGCACGATAGACACCAGGCGAGAGACAATTGGCATGATGGATTAAGGTTGATGATATAGTTGCGAAGGACAGATGATTTGAGATATAGCAAATGCTGGGATAAGTCTGGCACAAAGGGGTCACAGAAGTTGGGCGATATAAGAAGTATACCGTGTAATACAGAACAGTTGTAAACAAAGATCGAGCGCAGCTTGGTCTCTTTAAGAACTTTCCTGCAAAGCTTCCAAGCCTCGATTGTTGAATGATGTCGTTAGAGCCCGACATACGCGAAAATCAATCTGTTCTAATGGCGCTGAATATCCTGAATACTAGTGCTGGCGCCTGTTGAGAGGTCCAACGATCTGGAAATTTCGGCAGCAGTTGTGACACCACGAACCCAAAGACTGAAGTATGATTGGCTCCAGGGGTAAGCCACATGCACATGTTGTTTGTTGTCTGCCCAAGTGACGAGTCGATTGTGCTGTCTCAGCCATAGCGTTTTTCTAGGCATAGCCCATGCTGGGAAATTGATCTGCCACTATCGATTCGGGGCGCTGACCGCTTGATGGGTCGATGACTACTACCGATTTGGACAACCCTTTGGACGATCAGAGGTTTTTTTTTCTACATACTAGTATGTTCAGATCATCTCACAAGGCTTCATGGTCGAGAGATTTATGAAATCTACATGAACAGGTACCTCTCCTAGTCCAACTGAAATATTCACATCTTACTGGAGAGAAAACCGCTCCTTGCTGGATGATATCATCTCTGTTTGCATGAAGCTGGTCATCTGCCAAAGGAGAGACTAAAGACACTAACAATCCTGCACAACAACAGCTCAGCCCTATGACGTTGTCTTCCTGTGTGATTTAATGTATTACTATGCCGTTAACAAGAGACGCAGAGCAGCCAACTTGGGGTAGGTAGTGAGTCTATCCAGGTCTATTGATCTACTTGATATCGTCATATCAAACGGCCGATCTTCTTGATCGGAGGATTTATACCACTGTCATGGAAGTTTACATAGTAGACTGTACACAGCACTCCCCGGAGTGAAGAACTATTTCGTCAGTCAAGGCGTCTGGTATAATGCAACTCCATCGAAGTGGGTAGAGCGGAATTTGTACACCATGGCGTCTTCAACTCTGCAAGAAGTACCCCGTTTGTAGCGCATACTAATTGTACTAGTACTCTACGTAGCCCAATTCGAGCAGTGGCTGTAGTGCAGCTGATCACATACACCACCTGTTCATGCAGAAGCCACCTCATCCTTACTCCAACTGTAATTCAAAAGCAGGGCATTTCTAGGTGTCTTGGAACGAAGTAAAGCGGAGATCCCTGATATTTTTCATATCCTCTGAAAATGGCTTTCAGTGAGTCACTAAACAATGGAAACTCCTTGATCAAGCTCGTCCCGTTCATAGAATACAACATCAACAATAAGGCAGCAAGTTCACCTCGCCAATTCAGGTTCGCTTCTTATCACCGTCTAAGAACCATCCAAAGATGTTTTGAAAGACTGGCTTGGCACCAGTTTCAATAACATCGCCATGGCATGGAATTAGCCTGTCAAAATCCCACTCGCCAATCCGCTTCATTGACTCCGCAAACGCCGAACGATCCTTCGCGGCAAGAATATACCACGCAAACCGCTTCTGCCATGTTGCAGGTGGCTTCGCCGTCAACAAGGGCGTCATCAGCTTCGTGAGGATCCCCGAATTATAGTCCTCGTTGGACTTGGAATATTGTTCCCGTGCCGGCAGGTTGAACAGGAGATCGGCTTCGATGACTGTGCGAGAACGCTTGTGAAAGAATACAAGTTCCCGCGAGCCGTGTCCGTAGACATACTCCGTTTCGAACTCCGAGTCGAATTCCTCGCTGACGCCCTGCTGGCCGTACTTCGACTTGGTGAAGACGTGGTCAAAAGGCGTGTCTTTAAATTCGGGGTTCGACTGGCGCTTCTCCCATAGACCTTCTGGCGCAATGATCTCTGCCTCTGAAAATGCTTTCTTCCATGATGTGACGTGGAGATGGTGCTCGAGGTCAGGCGCGGCGATATATTTGACAGTGCCGCCTAGTGATGCAATCGTTTCTTTGACTTCTGGTGTTAGATTGACGGGTGAGAATACCGCAAGGGATCCGGAGGCCATTTTCACTGTTACGATTGTTAGCACTTACACTACGACTCCATTTTGTAAATCATCCAAACACTTAAGTATGGATCTGGGGCGTCGCTCACCTATCGTTCCGCGGCCACCGAATTTCGCAAGTCCGAATCGTGCAAATGGCAAGCTCAACGTCACGATGTCTGGAGTCACCTTACGGATCACCATGACATCGGACGGATTTGAAGGAAAGAGCTTCATGTTCTCCAGGAATTTTTCTTTTTCTTTTTTTGATGCGTGACAGTTCGTTGTCTTCAAGGAATGCTTCGATGATCCAGGATGTCTAGACACTGGTCGCTTTAATCAAACTGTGCAGGGAGACAAGATACTCGGAATTTGGGAAACAGTCGCTTGTTGTATAATAGCAAATTAGCGACCAGACAGTCCTGATACACCTTCCAGTTATCTTAAAGCTGCGGCGGCTTGATTATAAGGCAGTGTCGAATGATGACGTGACCCACGGTGCCTCGATTCAACAACAGGTAAACCTCGGGTCTCTGCCAGAAAGCTTATTCCAAGTGTTTGAAGGCTGAAGCCCCTGATGAGTAAAACACTCATAGCAGCATTTTCATGCAGTAGACAATATTACTGAAATTGCGACTCTCCGACTGTGTCAGATCATATGTCAAATTGGTCGCGCGATGATACATACATAGCCGACCCGAGGCTCATGAGAAGTCATGTTTTTGCGAGCAGTCTAGACTCATGGCTCGGCTCGAGTCTAGAACGCCATCTTACTCAGTTTCATGTGGAATGCGATCGGAGAATTGCATAATGCAATCGTTGATATCCTCTACCAGTACTTACGTATATGGGAAGCATTTGTCAGATGTCCATGTATATCTTACCAGTATGCACACCGATTGGAAGTACCGCGGCCGAAGAATTCATACTGATGTTCAATCCAAGACAACCAGTCTCATCATCGAGAGAAGTGATCGAGTGAGCGCAGAGGACAGTTCACTGACAATAGACTAGTAGAGGTATCCAGATTAATACGTCTCGGTAAGTTTGTACAAGAAGTGACAACCTTGTGTGGACCTTGCATCGACTCCTATTAACCGTACCAGCCACGTCTAGTCGTTTGCACTTCTTCCTCTCGATTGGGAATAATAGATTCTGTAATGCCATATACCTCAATCAGATCTCTCCAGGTATCAAAGTCGAGACTGAACACCGCCTGATGTTTCTGGATGCCTTTCTTCTGGGCTTCGCTTGGCGCATAGGGTTGGGCGGCATCTTGGAACGCATAGTCAGCGCGCTGTGTAACTACAAAAGGAAGATGGGAAGACTTACGTAGTGTAGGCAATTCACGACTGTCCACCGAGATACCAACCGTACCGTCTCTGATCAAGAAACTGACATAGAAGAGATTCTCCACACTCTGGCCGAACGATCTTGGATTGATGCAAAAGCGAAACAGAGGCACCCCACCATCGTCGGCGACATTGTACTGATCCATAACCTCCTGCGCCATATCCTCGGTGACTTCTTCCTCCGCTTGGGACAATATCCTCTCTACGGTGGCCTGGGCCTCTTGTTGAGTTTTTGACAGCAATCTGTTGATACTGGAGCACATGGTGGTCAAATTTGAGGTTTCCTGCCTGTCAAGATCCTCCTCTTGCAGCTCCTGCGGCCTAACCGCCTGGGAGGGATCAATCCGCTCCCGTGCTCTCCGCTGGATCTGCTGACGCGCACGCTTTCGCACAGACAACGGCCCTAGGAGAAAGCCAGAGACTGAGGGCCGAGAGTTGTGGTGGAAACAGGCCGCACGACCAAGCCAATCCCAGTTCAATGGTTCTCCTTCATCCTCGTCACTATCTCCATTGTATCTCTGAGTCGCACCGGAAGCACACTGGCGACGGCGTTGGGTACTGCTTGGAGCAATATCTTGCGAGCTTTCTGGGCCCTGGCGCATGAACGATATGCACTTGGATACAAACTCATCCACATCGATAGCCGCGGTGGCGTCTCCGAGAGCCAACTGCGCCGTCCTTTTGTGCGAGAGATCGGCGGCATTAACCAAGAGGCGCGAATCAATTGTGGCATCTGACGTCTGTTTAACATGTTCAAAAAACTCGTTTGCCTTTTTGACCGTGTTCAGAATGCCGTTGTTGCCGGGCTGCATAAATTCGCTGCGGGAGTCTGCAAGAGTGTCAGCAATAGCAACACTCCGAACTCTTGATAAAAATGCAGACCATTGAGTTCTCTCGTGAGATCTCTGAGTCCCTTTCGGATTTGTCTTCTCTCATTCTCGTCCTGATCCGGGTCATAATACTTCTTTTCGCCGATCCGCTGCGACCGTCGAAATTGAATTTGACTGCTGTCCTGAATATTCGATGCCTTGTCCATTAACTTTCGGCGCTTAGACGAGGATGCGCCCGAAGCGGCCATGGCCTGGACTTGGTTTCTCTTCTCAGCGCGTGCAGACGCGGGCCCGCGAGCCTGACGGTTTTCTTTGTCAGAGAATGAAGTTCCAGGTGAGGGGGTACTGTCTTGCGATGCCTGCGTCGAGATAGTCTCCTCCTGACGAGGACGTGTGTTGGCACAAGTAATACGTGCCATGCTCGTTCTTCGACGCTGGTTAGTCGTGTTATAAGAGAACAGTGGACAGCGAGCGCGATTGGCGCGATAGGAATCTGGCAATCTCAGGGGCAGTAAGATAACATAGATGACTGTGAAGTGAGGCGAAACCTCACATACAAGAACCAGACCACAAAGCAAAGTTTGGGAAGAATAAGAGGAGACTTATTGATTTAGTAGTGTGAACAGAGCGACACAGACAGATTCATTTTCCCAGCTGTGACGCGTAGGTGCCTTGGGTACGTCAAGCGCGCGTGTAGCAGAAGCCACGTGACCATGGGCCTACCCACGTCATTCCGGGGAAGCTAAGCTGGATTGGGACACAGACAGGTCCATGGATCCATTGGGGTAGTCCGTCTCTGATCAACAGCTCTGGACATGTACTTCGAATTCCACGAAAGGATATATTCACTTTCTCTGTTTCTTTATTTACAGTAGGGAGTAGCTGGCTGGCCTCTCCCAAATGACGCCGTCTACAAGTTCATAGAGGTCGAAAGGAGAACAGAGAAGATGGAGGCATTCACCTTCTCCGTCTCCGCTCAGGTCGATTTCCCTATCCATATCAAGATGTACGTGACTCTCTGATTTGCATTGAACGTGGACTTTTCAAATCTCCAGTCATACATTCTTTGAGGAATGCTGAACATATTGATCAAATCACAGTGGTACCTTGGAAGGGAAGCAGAAGCAGATCCCGTTCTCCGTCCTCTTTAAGCATCCGGAGCTACGACATGTTGGGTCCACGCAGAATCCCGTTTCTGACCTGTTCGTCACTGTACAGTTATGGTCGGACTCGAAGCCACTAGGAGTACCTACACAGACTTCCTACAAAGCCTTCAAATCCAGCCGGACTTGGAACGAATGGCTTCAACTCCCCATGTCGATCAAGGATGCTCCATTGAAGTGTCAGCTGGCAATTACCATTTGGGACCTCTCTCCCTTTGCAGGGGAAGGGTTAGACGGCCATTACACTCCCTTCGGTGGAACAACAATATCATTATTTGATGATGAAGGCAAGTTGAGGACCGGCAGGCAGAAATGCAAGGTGTACCGCGGCAAAGCCGCGGATGGATTTTCGTCCACCACGACTCCTTCGATTCCGCCTCCGAAGCGACGCAAATCCAACAGTTTAGATCCTCTGGGACCATCGGTGGAAGAGATGGAATTGGAAAGAGTGGAAATACTGATCAAGAAGCATGAGATGGGCGAAGTTCCGCGCATCGACTGGATGGACCAGCTACTTTTCCGTCAATTGGAGAAGCTCAAGCTGAGTGCCGAGGAGGCTGCTAGAAAAAGGGCCATCCGGTTGAAAGCAGCGAAGCACTGTAGAACTCAGTCCGATGGTGTGGATGAAGATAACTCCGACGAAGAGGAAGCAGACGACGAAAATTTCGTTCTATACGTTGAATTTCCACGGTTTGACCACCCTATCGTATGGGCCGACCACGAATACCCCCCACCTCCAATATCAACGTATCTTCAAAATGCACCCATCAATCCCAACTCAGCCCTCAAACCCCTTCCAGAGGTTCGCCTTGGACCTGGGATTGAGGGTGCAGATGGCGCGGGCATAATCAGAATCTACGACCCCGAAGTCGGACAGACGGGCAACCCTTGCGAGGACAAACATAGAAGACTTATTCGCAGTCACCGCACGGGAATAATGGATCGTGACTTGAAACCCAATCCCAAGATCCGTGACGAGCTCAACATCATTCTATCGTACGAGCCCACTCAAGATCTTACCGCCGAGGAGAAGGATTTAGTTTGGCGGTTTAGATACTATCTAACACGTGAGAAGAGGGCTTTGACAAAGTTCGTCAAGTCGGTCAACTGGCGCGATGTCGGTGAAGCTCGTCAGGCAGTGGACATTCTTCCGAAATGGACAGAAATTGACGTCGACGACGCCCTGGAGCTTCTGGGTCCTACTTTCGACAACCCTGCGGTCCGCTCTTACGCAGTGGATCGACTCAGGAAAGCGGATGACGAAGAGCTGCTCTTATACCTGCTGCAGCTGGTTCAGGCATTGAAGTATGAAGACGGTTCTGATGGCAATACAGAAGATACTGCTCCTGACTCATCTCTGGCCAATTTCCTCATTTCTCGAGCGGCCAATAACTTCAAGCTTGGAAACTACTTACATTGGTATCTCATGGTTGAGTGCGACGATGCGGGCCCTGGCACACTGTCAGCACAGCGTCGACTTTTCGCGCGTGTTGAATACCACTTCATGGCAGAGCTCGAACAGATCCACCCGGAACACCGGAAGATCCTCTTGCGTCAGGGTGAACTGGTTACCGTGCTCTCCAAGATCGCCAAGGACATTCGCTTTTCCCGGGAAAACCGGGTTCTCAAGATCGAGAAACTGAAAAAGTATCTGCGAGACCCGAAGAATGATCTCCTCAGTATCGACCCTCCATTGCCACTGCCGCTGGATCCTGAGGTTCTGATTACGGGCTGCTTCCCTGACGAATCAAATGTCTTCAAGTCGTCTTTGTCTCCCTTACATATCACCTTCAAAACTGCCGATGATCGCAAATACCCCATCCTATTCAAAGTTGGCGACGATCTTCGCCAGGACCAACTTGTCATACAGATCATTACCTTGATGGATCGCCTTCTTCAAAAAGAGAACTTGGACCTTAAATTGACTCCGTACCGGATTCTCGCAACCAACGCCACTGCTGGTGCGGTTCAATTCATTCCATCCACCTCTCTCTCTGCAGCCTCAGCCAAGTACAAATCTATCCTCGCCTATCTCAGGGCTAACAACCCAGACGAGAGTGAACCTCTCGGCGTTCGCAAGGAGACGATGGATACGTATATCAAATCGTGCGCGGGATATTGCGTAATCACATACCTTTTAGGAGTGGGCGACAGACACCTGGAGAACCTTCTCCTTGCCCCAGATGGACATTTCTTTCACGCCGACTTCGGCTTCATCCTCGGTCGCGATCCAAAGCCCTTCGCCCCTATGATGAAGCTCTGCAAGGAGATGGTCGAAGGCATGGGCGGTACAACATCACCGCACTACCTTCAATTCAAACAGTATTGTTTCACCGCTTACACCACCCTACGCAAGTCAGCAAATCTTATCCTCAATCTATTCAGCCTCATGGTGGATGCCAATATCCCTGACATACGTGTTGAGCCTGACAAGGCCGTCTACAAGGTCAAAGAAAGGTTCCATCTCGAGATGACTGAGGAAGAGGCGATCCGTCATTTTGAGCAGCTGATCAGTGACAGCGTCAATGCAATCTTTGGAGTAGTCATTGACCGTCTGCATGAATTTGTTCAAGGCTGGAGAGCTTAGTGGCTGGCTAATTGGGTTCATTGTGGAGCAGTTCTCTAAAGACCGCATTGCCATCGGGTTTGGTCTTTGTTTGAGTGTTTCTGGCATACCGATCTTCTTTCTTGAAGGATTAGACCCCAAGGCCGATGTCCACGCTGTCTTGAATGAATCTGTTGGGCTCGAACAGGTCTTAAATTCATTGGAAGGCGTACTGGAGCAACTGGAGGGAGATACCCGTTCAACGATCTTTTTAAAGGTTTTCATTCATGGAAGTAAATTTGATTGTCTTTTTCATATGGATGTTTTCTCCATTTCGACGTCGGAGGAGAATTGTCTTTCCGTTATTTACAGGTCTTGCCAATTGACATGCATTACAATTCAGTTTTACGGGCATGATATCCAAACATCTCTATAATGCTATCTCTGGTAATTGTCAAAGAAGACACGCGATGGAGGTTCAGCGCTCATTAACAACAGCGGATTTGGCATGACCCAGCTCCTCGTCGACGTGAACTGCATTCCCCAATTCGATCCACTCATTCCCGGCATCATTGCTGTTTGCAGGCCATATCACATCGCCATCGACAGCTGGTGATCTGGGTATTTGCCAGGGCTCAGCATCCACAGATACACCTACTCCATCGGCCAGACGCGAACTCGACGTGCCTCCATCTTCGATGCGTCCACGGCCCACGAAAATTTCTTCCCCACCGGCCTCCTCTGCCTTCGCCCTGGCGTCCTCGTCGTCCTCCGGGGTGCCTTCGCGACAGGCCCAAGCATCGACGAATCTTAGGACCTCTCGCGGCCACCAGCGTTTCATGATAAGTAATCTGAAAGGCACAAGAGCGATGATCAGGACCGGGAACGCGGGCGCAGCCCGTGTCAGAGTGAGAATGAAGACTGCAACGGTGATAACGATCTGCAAAAGGGTGTAGAGGTGAATGGGGATATAGGATGGGTTTGGTGGTGGGGTGTCGTCCGTGATTGTGTCTGATCGATCTGCCTTTCCCAAAGACAAGGGCAGAGGGGGAAGTTCGGAAGGTGGGGTGAGAAGGTAAAAGGTCCGATACAGGATTGGGCTTGACTCGGAGTTAGCAAGCACAAATTCTCCACTCGAAGCTTAGGTATGCTCACTTCACAGATAGACTCTGCTCACCCATGAAAAGGAACAATCCCGCAAGAACACTTGTCGGCGTCAAGCCAAGGACCTTCATCAACGGAGGACTGACAAAAGCAAGGATCGCTCCGGCATGCAAGAACGACGACCAGCGTTGCTCGTAAACACGCCTGACTTCCCGAGTCTCCACCTTTTCTTCCCCGTCAACCACGACGGTAACCTGTTCCTCTTCGGAGTGCATTAAGGATTCGGAGTGCAAAGGGGCTTGCGGCAACAGACCGTTCGCAGGTGGAATTCCAAGAATGCCACACAAAGCCGTCGTGGTACCGAGCAAAATGATATCCCATGCGAATCCGCCAGGCTTGCGCGTCCCATAGCGATCAATTGTACAGATAATCGAGCTGACTTCATGGTCGAAGAAGAAGAGCATAGTGATGATCAATCCTGGAACTATGGCGCCAAATATCCAGCTAACCGGCAATTTCCAGAACGCGACAAAGAACGTCTCGCGGTCTGGAGACGTGGGCTTGAACGAGGTGCTGACAGCAAGAGTCATCTTGTCTAGATGCGCCAGCTCACCAACATGAGGGAGGCCGATGAAGACTATGATAGAGATCGCGGCAGCGTACTCGGTCAGACCAAGTCGGATGTAGCGGTGGAACAGTGGTCGCCAACTCTCGGCCGTCGAGAGAAAGATGGCAAGCAGCATTGTGCCTGCTGCGCCAATCACAGCGTAGAGGAATGCTGCAAATGAAAGGTTCTCATGCGCTCTTTGTAGCTCTTGGATGGCTTTATGGAAGTAGATGATACTGTTCAGAAGGGAGAATATCTCTGTTGCGAAAGTTGTAACGTAACGCATTGTCCAGTCGTGAGCATTAATAATGGCCAGTACATAGTGCAGCCAACCAGCGTGGATCAGGGACCATGCCATAAATGGCAAGAAGGGTATCTGTATAGAAACCTGTTAGAGGAGGCGACACGATGGTTGAAAGCACCATTGAGCAGATCTTACCTTGAAAACATCGACACATAAGGAATATATATTCTCAGCCAGGACCGAGAAAGGACCGGTCACACCCAGAATCGTCAAGGGTTGAATGGAGAATCTGCATGAATCGACCAACTGAGATGAGCATTGTAAATGAATACAAAGGAGCAAAACACTGCCGAGTATCTCCAACATACAGCGAAAATATAATACCACAGAGGCCAGTGCTGAACACGACCTCTATAGTTCCCCAGTTCTTGCCCGTCAAAACGTACAAATCGCTAGCAAATGTAATTCCAGGCAGTAGATTCGTAAAGAAGACGTAGACAGCACTGGCGAAGATCAATTGGTTGAAGAGTGTCCAATCTGACACATAGCGTCGACGAAGATTTAAAATGTCTTGCTTCACCAGCCGAAAGGGACGTAAAGGTCCACCGGCAGCGATTGAACCCCGCAGCACCTGGAGAGGCTTGGGAGTATGCTTGGAGGGGGCGATGATCGAGTGAACATCCGGATCGTGACTCTCATCAGCAGGCTGGGTTTCTGCTTGCATAGCCCTTTTACGCCGTTTTTGACGCCTATGTGGTGATCTGTGACGAAGAGACGAGCCTCTTGTGGATGGTGGTCTAAAAGCTGAGATCAAAGACATTGGACTTTTGGGCGAGAATGCTTCTGCGGGGCAAAAACGCTCTAAAGATTGATATAGATAAGTCTATTTCTTGTATGCAATGATGCGCTGACAGCGAAATATGGAGGAAATTGCAGAGGAATAACAAATCTAGCCCTGAATCATCCGGAAAAAGAAAGATTAGAAATCGAGAAGCAAAGAAAAGAGACGAATCAGTTCTCGATCGATCTGTCGAAGATCCCATTCTCAGAAAACATTGTGCCGTTATCTTTTTTCTGCCGAGCGCGATAACGACGTCATTTCCCTGTTGTGGCTCACCGCCTTTTCTTCCGCTTTCCGGAGTTTCTCCGCCTTTTTTCTCCGACATCAGCATTAATTGCCGAATCAACAACGGGAGTTGGAAGGATACTACTGACCTTCAGTCGATGTTATACTCAAAAAAAGGAGTATCTCGCTGATCAACAATGATCACCCATCTTCGACCTGGCCCATCACAATCCTTCTACCGTTCTGCGGCCGTGTCATGAAGGCGACCAAATTCATTCCTCGCCAGACTTTTCCTCACTATGCCTCGATTCCAAGGTCCTATTTCTTGGGCCATCATCGGGCTGGTCTGCGGAAAATGAAGAACATGCTTTCTTCTATTGACTATGTTATTGAATGTCGCGATTTCAGAGCCCCTGTCACTTCCATTAATCCAATGTTTGAAGAAGCTCTCGGGGAGACGAGACGGCTGATTGTATATACCAAGCGAGATCTGGGTAGAGAACCTGGGTCATCTGCGCAGCAACAGGTACGTTACAAGGATTTTTTGAGACATCGTTGCCACTTTTCAGAATCGGATGATACTTACCTCCGATGCTCTTATAGACCGAAAAACGGATACGAGCGTTTGACAACGGTACTGCAGTCTTTTTTGTGAGCTCAACTTCCCGCCAGGACATGTCACCCATCATCAAGCATCTTCGTACGGACGCTCATGGGCCTGATAAACTTGTTGGCTGCCGGGTGATGGTTGTGGGTATGCCGAACGTCGGCAAGTCGACTCTGATTAACAACTTGCGAAATCAAGGCGTGAAAAGAGCCAAGGCCGCACAAACAGGTGGACAGCCAGGTATAACAAGAAAAATAGGCACGCCTATCAAGATCATTGAGCGAGAGAATGAGTCGCACGTTTATGTGCTCGATACGCCCGGTGTCTTCATGCCATTTGTACCGGACGCGGAGAAGATGCTGAAGCTGGCCTTGTGCGGCTGCGTCAAGGACGCCGTCATTCCGCCCGTCACGTTGGCGGACTATTTACTTTATCACATCAATCTCAACGATACAGGGGTATATAAACGGTGGTCGGAACCGACAAATGAGATAATGACCTTTTTGGAAAAGTTCGCGCGCCATGCTGGTCACCTTGCCAAAGGCGGTGCGCCAAACATTGAACTCTCTGCCTTGCATTTCATTCAAAAATGGAGGGCTGGGGAATTGGGAAAGTTCATTCTCGATGACCTGGATGAAGAAGAGCATCGACGCAAAGTCGGGACCGCGGGTACAGAGGCTGTCGGCATGAGTATGTCCCAAGCTTTGAAAGCCGACAGATTGGCAAGAAAGCAGCGCGCCTTGGATTCTGTCAAATAGATCGATCGTAAGATTCCCATGTATGAATATAGTTTGTTTTGAGGGACTCCTCCATTCCTGAAACAATTTAACACAAATGGTGGGAAAGGCATAACCACATGAGTGAATCGTGGAGAGAATGGACGAAGCAGACAAAAATGCCAGAAAAAAAAAGAGCTAGAGTAAGGTGTATATGTAACTGTCCCCGAAATCCGGAAAAGCAAATGCATCACGAGATTTTATCCAGCAGTCTCCTTCTCCTCCTGTCCAAAAGTTCCTCTTGTACTTCCTCCAAAGTAGGAAGCCTCCATTCTACCCCATCGCCAGCATCGCCAGGTAACGGTTCCCATCCATCTTCAACATCCTCGTCCCCTCTCGAACGCATATTCTCGACGGCCTCTTTCTCCTTCTGTCTCTCGTACGCCAAGAGCGTCCCATCCTCTTCATCGAGCCCATACCCGAAGTAAGTCGCGTCGACCCTCTTCGTCGCGATATCCCCGCCTCGCCCACCCCTCGCTTCGTCTTCGTCTTCCTCCTCAGCTGGTCTCCTCCCCCTTCGTGCAGCCGCCTCAAACATCTCCTTCACACCCGGTAACTCTCTCGCACGGCCAAAATATCGATACCCCTTCCCACCACCAGGTATCTCCCTCCCTTCATCATCGTAGACCCTCCCCGACCCACGCATATAGTTCGGTCCACCCAGATTCCGGATCTGCATTTCCCACGTCCACTTCTCCCGCATGAGCTTGTTGATTTCGTCGTTGAGATCCCGGATCTGGTAGTCGCTCAGACTGGGGTCTTGGATGCGAGTCACTTTCCGCGAGATCTCCTTCAGGACTTGGCCCCGCCATTTCTCGCATATGGGGATGGACGTCACGGACGTGATGGCCTTGGGGCGGCGCGTGCGTCCCATGTCGATGATTCCGAGATCCGCAGCTTGCTGCGCTCGGAATCGAAAGAGCATGGACTGCGCCTTTTCGCTGTTCCGCGCCTGTGCATGGGGGAAGTGGACTGATTAGCGGACATACGAGCTTCATTTGACAAGGGATCAAGCACGTTGATGATTTGAAATTGGAGTGGTTCACTTACCATGTTGAGGGAACTCGACGAGGGATGTGTACAGAAAAGAGAAAGCTCAGGCAGGGAGAGCCTTGGGATGGGAGCCTGGCCCTATGCGAAATAAATCCACCTTCAATGTAGCAGCATTGACAGCTTTGGTGTTGAGGATGGTCATCAAGCTTGGCGCGAAACGACCAACATAAATTCTATGGGCTGGATTACGTCAGCAATGGACCCATTCTTGAGTTGATTCGACATTGAAGCAAACAACTAGTATCTCTATACTTGAGCTCAGAATTATCGAATCAATGATGATCACTTCTGGCTTTAAGATTTCGAGTTCGAAGGCATGGAAGAACACGGTCTAGGAAGTACGATAACTTGCAAAAAGCCGGCTTCTGGTAAAACTGATGGCTAATGCAAAAGCCCTCCTATACTAAGAACACATCATATGCAACCAATCCCAAAACCAAACATGAATGATGATAAGCATTCAAGCATGTACACATTGCAAGGAATAAGATCTAGACCACTAGCTTTCTCATCAGCCACCGAAGGCTTCCATGTCCTCATGGTGGTATGCCGATATTTCACGCCCTGCGTCAATATTGAGCTCCTAAATCCCGGGTAACGATAGGAGATGCAGAACCATCCTGCCCAGCTGTGATGCATCTCACAAGAATCCCTTGGTGTTGCTGGGCTTCCGTTGCGGAGTCTCCGAGTTCACATAAACGCCGCTGCCTCTTCGACTGCCAACGTCGCTGAACGCGGCCATTCCTCGTCCGACGGTGCTTCCTCTCTCGACCCGGAGAGCTTTCCATCCTTCCAATTCACGCTCTAATCTCAAGGCTTTCTCCCGTTCTTCACGGAGTTCACGTTCCGCTCGACGTGCTTGAAGCTGGTTCTCAGAGTCGCTTTGCTGAAGCTCCTCAATAGTGCGGAGGAGACGTTCAATCTTGTCGCGAGCTTTGCTGATGTCGTCATTGAGTTGCGCGTTCATCTTGTCCCGTTTCTCGATCTGAGACTGAAGATCCTTGACTGTACGATCGACGTTACGCAAAGAGCGTTGCTCGGCATTGTGTTTTGCTTCCTGTTCCTCGAGATGGGTTTCCAGCTATTGCAACCGCCATGTCAGCAAGGTTTGCGTTGTTCGCACAAAGGGGGTTGCTCGGTTTCTTACCTCTTTGATACGCTTGTGCAGGAACCTCACATCCTGGCTGCCAGAGGAGTAACTCTTCGTTTCCAAATCAACGCATCTCAGTTGGGCCTCCTTGAGCTGCTTCTCCAACGCCGCCTTCTCCTTGAACAGCTGGGCGTTCGCTTCCCGCTCAGCAGTGACTTCTTTCTGCATTTCGGTGACCAGAGCCTCAGCTCGCCTCATCTTGCCAACCGCTGCGGCAGAAACATCTTCCTGTTGAGCGAGCTTCGCCTTGAGCTCTAGCAGGTCGCGATCCATGCTCGCAGCGTTACGCAACGCCGGGCTCTCTCCCTTAGCAAGATCCTCAAGTCGCTCTCCAGCTTCAGCCAACCGCGCCTCGAGCATTTTCTTCTCCTTAAGCAGCATATCACGCTCCGCGGATACATCATCGACTGAGGTTCGCAGACTTCTCACTTGTGAAAGAAGAGACACGACCTTGCTCTGGGCTTCATTATGAGCGCTCACCGCTTCATCGCGAGATGTTGTTACATCCTGCAGCGTCATTTCCATTCGCGCCTTTTCTTTGGCCCAGGTGGAACTGTTGAGGACCTCGTTGTCCCATTTGCTGCGGAGATCCTCGAGTTCTTCTCGAAGGCGGGTATTCTCTTCACGAACATGGAGGATCTTTTCGCGCTCAATCTCCAGTTCATTGTTCAGCGTCTGGAATTCTCTCTGGTACTTCTTCCTTGTCTGCTCCATCGATGATTCCTTGTCCTCGAGATCTATCGCGCGCTGGTTCCTGTAATCTTCAAGTTCATTCTGAAGACGTTGCTTGGCTTGCAACGCCCCTTCAAGCTCCGCAGCCTGATCCTCTATCCTCGCTTCCAAGGATTGTGTCTGTCGTTGGAGATCCTCTACGAGAGCATCCATCTGTTTCCGCTCTGCCATTATCTGGGCGCATGTCTCCTCCGCTTCCTGGGCCTGAGATTTGGCGAACTGTTCTGCTCGGGTAGCCTTGAGAACCGCAATTTCTGCTTGCTCAAGCTTGCTGAAGTATTCGTCTGCACGACTCTTATACAGGCTCAGGCTCGACTCAAGGTCTACGGACTTCGACGTCTCAGCATCCAAACGGATCTGCAGGTCAGAGAACTCCTGGAGAAGTTGGCTTCTGCTGAGCGCATCTTGCTCTCTTGCCAGCTGCAGCTCTTGAAGTTCGGACTGTGCATCACGCAGTTCTACCTCCAAGGTAGCCTTGGTGCGCTTGAGCCTCTCGAACTGGGATTTGGCCTCGCTAAATTCGGCCATAGCGTCATTGTGAACCTTGAGTAACGACCTTCTGGCTTGCTCCTGCGAGTTGATCAGGTCGTAGAGTTCCTCGTGAGACTTGGTTTGGATATCACGGAGAGACAACTCTCCGGAACGAATGCTCCTCTCAAGCGCGGACACCTTCTTTGCCGAATCGTCGAGTTGCTCATGGAGGCGGCCATTCTCACGTTCTAGTAATTGCATGCGCCTGATGGAGGGGCTGTCGTCTTGCCACATGTCTCGGAAGGGTGCTGCACGTTCGAGCTGGCTCAGCAGATGTTTGTTTTGCATCTCGCTCATCTGAAGCTTGTTCTGAAGTTCCTCAATCTCTGCAGCCATGTCCATACGCTTCTGGAAGGCGACAGTATCCACGGTTTTGTCAGATCGGGCGGAGTCATTGGCACAGTCCTGGATATAGTATCGTCGATTAGGCGTGGTCGGAGCGGACCATTTCTTGACACCATTTTCAGAATTCTTCCGCAGGTGAGTCGGAGTACGGTTTGCGGCCACCTGGTTCTGGTCGATCTCTTCAAGGAGCGCCCGCTTGGACGAAGAATAACGCGCATCGAGCTCCTTCATCTCATCTTCGTGCCGGCGACGCATTTCGGCGAGTTGGCTCTCAGCTCTAGCGTACTTCTCTTCGCTTACTTGAAGCTTCTTCTGGGCCGCTTCAAGCAACTGTGCCAAATCCACCTTCTTTGATAGATCTGATTGAACGGCCTCCCACGATTCCGGAGACTCCGTCTCTGGATCAAATACCTTGTGTAGCAACATGAGCTGGCGATGCAAGTCTTCAATCTCTTTGTTTGCTTGGTCGAGAGTAGCCTGGAGTTTGCGACTATTCGCCTGTGCTTGGGTTCTCAACTGCCTCTCAGTCTCTAGGTTTCTATTCGCTTCCGCGAGCTGAATGCCAGCAGCCGAGGCAGCTTTCTCAGCGTTTCGACTGGCTTTGTGCTCCCTTGCGACCTCGTGATTCAAGTCCTCCACGCTAAGTGCGAGTTTCTCCTTCTGCTTCTCCAGTGACGTGATAGAAAGTTGAGCATCTGTCAGTTGACGCGATAGTTTCTTGTTCTCTTCCTCCAGCTTTGTTTTCTCCTTCTGGAGGTTGGTCAAGCGAACACGTTGACTTTCAGTGGCCCTTGTGGTTGATCTAGCAATGTCGAGATTTTTCTGTTGGATCTTGGTCAAGAGGGCTCTGTTGTCATTCTCTGATGCCGCGAGTCTGCCCTTCAAGGTGACAAGTTCACGTTCAAGACGCTCCTTGTGCTGATCATGGCGGATACGGAAAGCGTCAGAGTCCGCAATGATTTGCGTAAGCTCCTGAACCTTGCTTGAAAGATGCGACCTGTCGGCCTCGGCCTCCTCTAACTGTCGTGACATGGAATCAAGATCCTTGCGCAAGCTATTGAGGCGTTCCTCGGCTCGTTTCATAATAGTTCGCTCAATCTGAGCCTCAGCGTCCAAGCGTGCGTTTTCAACCTTGGTAAACCGGTCTCGAAGTTTGATAAGTTCTGTCTGCAAATCCTTGCGAGCTTGTTCAGCGGCCACTCGAGCTTCCGTAGCACGACGAAGAGTATCTTGTTGAATGTACATTTCTTTCTCGATGATGATTTTGGACTCGTTCAAAGAATTGTACTTCTCAGTTAGTTCCGCAAGATTGTGCTCGGCAAGCATCTGCACGTCGTCTCTCGACTGCCGCTCGCGGCTCAAATCTGCTTGTGCTTGGAATAGCTGGGTCTTTAGATCTTGAATTTGTTGCTCCAGCAGCTTCCGGCTTTGTCCTGCTTCAGCGTCTTCACTGAGCTTCTCTTCAAGAAGTCTCTTGACATCGGTGACCTCTCGTTCCAACTGAGATTTTTCTAGCCTCATAGCATCGCTTTCTGCTTGCAGCTCACGAAGGCGTTTCTGCATGTTGTCATGCCGTGTTGCTAGAGAAGCTTTTTCGGCCTCGATGTGTCGCTTCTCCTCCTCAAGTCTTTTCGCATCGTTACGTAGTACGGCCATCTCACTTTCCTTTCGCCTTAACATATCTTCGTAGCCTGTTGAGGTGGCTGAAAGATCCGAAATTTGTTGTCGGATGGATCGGTTCTCCTCGATCAGGTCCTTGATCTGTTTCCTTGACTTTTCAAGGTCCTTGGAGGTATTGGCAAGCTTCACGTCAAGATCCTGGTCAGTCTTCAACAGTTTAGCTTCAAGATCTTGCAACTTTCGTTCCTTCAGGCTGAGATGACTCTGGAGCATTTTGGTCTCTTGACTAATGTTTTTAATCTGAGAATCCTTATCTTCGAGCATGCCTTCTGCGTCCTGCAACTTAACATCCAGTTCCGCGAGGCGCGTCTGCAGTTCCTTTTTTTCAGACTCAAGCCGCTGAATGATTTCGCCGGCTTGTTCGAGCTGGGTTTTCCGAATATCTAGCTGCTCATCCGCTTTCTTCTTCGCGGCAATCAACTCGTCGAGTTGAGCCTCGAGGCTCTCCTGGTCTGCGATGGCTTCCGCAAGTTTCTCACTCAGTTCGACCTCCCGATTTTGTAATCTTTTGAAGATCTCCTCCTTGTCCAGAGCGAGAGCGCGCTCGCTCTCCAACGTTTGCTGGATTCGTTGTATCTCTATCTCCGTGCGCCGTCTTTCCTCATCAAGTCTCGACCTTTCGGCAAAATCTTGTTTCATTTTCGCCTCCAGCTTCTGGATCATTTCGTCTCGCTTCTTAACTTCGTTTGCAGTCCGTGTCTCTCCGAGAAGCGGCTTCATCCGCGAGAACAGCCGCCACCAAGGATTTGCTTTCATATTCAAATAGATATGGAAGTTGTGCTGAATGATACGAGTCGCCTCTGCTCGATATAAGCGCTTATTCGATATGCGACGCTGAACGAAACCTCTCGCCAAAGACTGGAAACGTGTCATGATCTCGCGAATGAGCTTATCACGCTTCTCCTCGAGCTCAGCCAAAACCCCAGCCCTAAAGAAAACTTTCGTCAGACCGACGCGATACCATGATTTGTCCAAGCCCAATTTCTCCAGCATCAGCTGTGCAGCACTTTGGCCGTCCAAGTAACCTTTGGGCATATTCTGACAAAGAACCTCGTAACGTTGCCGAAATTCGGTAAATGGAAGCCGGTTAGGAAACCCGGTGCGAGCGATTCGGATTCCTTCAAGTACACCATTGCACCGGAGTTGGTCCAACACCAGTGGGCCGTTGAACATCTTCGGGCGCTTCTTGTGGTTCGGGATAATACACCGCACGAAGTGAGGATGGGTTGAATGTAGTTGACTCATAAGGCTTGACAGGTTTTCCTTGTGTCTCTGCGCAACTGTACGGAAGAGGCCTTTCTTCACGCGGCTCTTTGGATAATCTCCTCCATCCTCCTCGGGATCGCCACAGTCCGCGAAGAGGTTGGCAACATGCTTGTCTTTTGAGGACGCGAGCAGACGCGTGACATTATCATTTAGCGGATCCTTGTTCTTTTCCAGCCAGTCTGTCGTCGTATATTCCACTTCTGCGGCATAGTGTGTCAGGACGAATCCTTGGCTTAAGCGCGAGGACCTATATTTCGGAGACTTCCGATCCCAAAGCGAGTGAAGCTTCTCTGTAAAGGATTTATCCGTTGCCTTGGGCATCACACAGTCTTCATCAAGACAAGAGAAGATACCGATCGGATTGGTCAGTTCGATCAAATCGATGGTGGGCTGTAAATCTTTGCCAAAGTCAATGAATTGCCACTCAATTTGTTCTCTTGCGTATTCCTCCTGCTCCAGGACAAACATATGATGGTTGAAAAACTGTTGAAGTTTCTCATTGGTGTAATTGATGCACAGCTGTTCGAAACTGTTGTTTTCGAATATCTCAAACCCTGCAATGTCGAGAACGCCAATGAAGTGACTGTCTTCGCCAGCCATGGTGCTGCGATCTAGCTGGTCATTAATTCGCGAGACGAGATTACCAAAACAACGTTCGTAGATACCCTTAGCCAATGCGTCGAGAGATAGGCGAACCTGTTCAGGGGTCTGGACTTTTTCAACCCACTCACGGCCAGCCTTCACTTTCGGATGCAGCAATCCCTTCACGAATGGATCTGGAGCAATGCCCAGAAGCTGACATGCCATCTCCACACTCTTATACGCCCCAGGTGACAGAGCAGCCTGGTCGCCGCGAAGACTCTCCTTGACAATTTCGATGTTTCCCAGATGGAGAACCGCAGCAATCGTTCGAAGGATGCACAGTTGGTCTTCCTCCGAGAAGTTCATAATATGGAATGCCTCAATCAAAGAGTTCCACTCGTCAACGTCGGAGACTCCTGCAACGGAATCATTGCCATGTTTTGTGTACGCGAAGTCTTCTATTTGGAGATTTGAGAGGAGAAGACTTTGGCGCATCTTTTCGTCTGCACCCTGCAGCAGCTGATAGAAGATATGATAGTTTCGCTCCTGCGAGTTCGGCTTCACCACGCGGGATTTTTCCAGCAGATACCAGTCAATGGAAGCACCACAGATTTGACCGGATCGCGAGAACTCAATTCGAATGAATTTTCCAAACCGAGAGGAATTATTGTTTCTGACCGTTTGTGCATTTCCAAACGCTTCGAGGATCGGGTTGGCCCTCAAAATCTGCTGGGAGAGGGAGGACAATTGTTTCGTTCCAGAGCGAGCATAGGGAGTATCTGTTGTAGCGACCGCCGCAAGATATTGTATAACCTTCTTCGTGTTCTCCGTCTTGCCTGCTCCCGATTCTCCTGTCACGAGAATGCTCTGATTCTCGCCTTCCTCTACGAGGTTCCGGAAAGCCTGGTCGGCCATTGCGAAGATATGAGGTCGCGTCTCATCCCTACTCCGGCCTTTGTACATTTTCACGTACTCATTCGTGTAGATCGGCAACGGACAGTATGGATTCACTGTGACCAAGAAGAGTCCAGAATATGTCTGTAGTCAAGATTGTTAGCACAGCTCTCCAGAGGATGGTACTAATGTCCGGGAGGGCGCTGACATATATCAAATCAGCCTGATAGCGGCTGTGCAGATTATGAACGACTGAGGCCTCGTTGAGATGAGTGAGCTCGGCCATGTCATCGGCTTTGTCGAATTTTGCCGGATTGACCTTGTCAACCTGGTCTATATCGACCTCTCGCTGCTAAAGTGCTGAGTGAGCATACGTCCTCCTCGACTTTGACCTGGGGAGTTCTCTCATACATTTCCGTCGTCACACCGCACCAACAGTTTCCCTTCTGGCCTCTCTTCCACAACTAACCCCCGGACGAACGCCGCTTCAGGATCCCGTAACCAAACATACTTATTACCACTGAAGTCATTGTCTCCTTCTAGCCCTCGTATCTCATCTGCGCCTCGCCGAAGCTCCTCAGATTTGATGAAATCTGGAGCAAACGTCCCAGAAGTCGCATTGTTCTTCGAATTGGATCGATCCCGACCAGCTTGTGATAAGACCCCTGTCGGTGGTAGCTGGGAGACTGATGAGTTTCGGAAATGAGTCTTTGACGCCTCAGCTCCACCTGACGATGGCACAAAAGCCGATTTGGTTCGTGCATGTCTGGGTGATGCGGCCGGAGATGGAGACATGGATGCTCGACTGAAGGGATTGGCACGCTTTGGCGAGCCATTTAATTGAGAGGGAAGCATTATCGTAGGAAATCAAAACGGAACATCGGTGGCCAGCGCCTGTCTTGTATCAATGAACGTCAAGCAATCAATTACTGCAACTTCCTGCAGACGTAGCGTACGTCTGAAAGCAGAATGACAACAATTGAAAACAGAACAAAATCTGACAGGATGCAAGTCTGCCTAGAATTAGAGGTAAATAACAAAAATGGGAGAGATTCGAAGGCGATGATTAGTATTTCGTCATGAAGGCTGCGGAGGTTGAAAGCAGCACTGCAGCAGCAACAACGCCCTGTTTGTTTATATTTGACCCTTCCTAACCTAGTCCAGTGTGTACTACTACTACCAGAGTTTAGTGCCTCAGGCTGCGGGGCTGCGGTCTGTGTGTCTCACGCTAGTCCCGATCGGCCCAAGTAGCTTCACTGTCACGTGAAATGCGTTCTTCGCGAACTTGGCGCCAAAAGGAAACTCGACCTCAGTACTTTTTGTAGGCCCTGCAATAATCAAGGTGCGTCACGATTTACCATTCTCGTTCACGCTTGTTGTCCTTTCTCTTTTCAACTATTGTATGATATTTCAGAGAACATAAGCGTCAGAGCCTTTCCACATCATACCTAGCAATTCTCTTTTTACTCGGTTTCCGGTAGTGCTGGATTCCTTGTGGCCTGTGTTTGCTCATTGCTTCAACACAAGCCTCTTCCAGACATCACTTATTCTTCAACGCCGATGAGATGCGATACCTGACACAACCGTAGTCTTTGTGGATCGATCCTCTGGCTTAGTGGACCTAGGCACCTCTGCTGTGGTATCTCTCCGGACTCTTTGGGTACGATGTCTAAATATTCCTCTACGGCCTCCTATGGGGCACCTTTCAACTACGCGCCGCCATGGTCCTCGTCGCACCCTCCTCCATCATCTTCAGTGCCACCCATTCCCCCACAAAATTTCTCGTTTCCTGCCGATTATACAACGTCTCTCGGCCAGCAGCCACGAGCGAGTGTCGAAAATTCCATGAGTTATAACACTTTCGGCAGTCTGGGTGCGAATTCGCGTATCCCAGGCCTGGGAGGACATGGTGCGACTGGACCTTTACCACTGGCGCCATTTCCGTTCATGGGCCAGTTTAATCCGTCGCAATTACCACCGCCGCCAATTCCTCCCGTTCAGATGCCTTCCGTATATCCGCAAATGCCACTACCAGCGGCTTCTACTCCAGCGGAGCAAAATGCCCCCCGAATGGATACATCTCAGGCTTTCAATATGAATGGTGCAATAAGCGCATCATTGACGAACCCTTCAATCACGCCCATGTCAGGGCAAGATGATGAAAGAGAGGAGGGCGAGCTGAGCGATGGTGAGGGGCAGACCTCGCCGCCTGTCAGAAACGACGTCGCAGATGAAACGCAATTCAGTACAACTGCGTCCCAGGCAGCCTCTGGGAGGACAGAATTGAATTCTGAATGCCAGAAGTCGTCACATGAAGATCGTTCTCCAAGCACAGACAGTGAATCCCGTATGATATCAGGACCATACCCGCTGGTGCTAGGTGTACTAACTCGTCTTCATAGCGTATAACCCCCCTGTCTCCGTTGCCGTTGAACCGCACAGTCTTGTCGAGACGTCAGACTTGGACGTGCGCCAGCCGCCAAATCAGCAGTCCGACGGCCAACCTCCGGATAGCTCTACTCTCTCCATCGCCACTGGGAATCAATACTCGCACAATCCCCCGAAATCGCATGCACAGCTTCGCAGTCAAGCCCAAGGCGCTTTGCTTAGTTTAGCGCCCCATAACATTCGATATTCCGAGCTTGTCAGCGAAGGCATCAATCCCTTAGTACTCAGACAGCTTTATGAGGAAATTGGGATCAGGGTGTCAACTCCGCTAAGTAATGCGGAGTCTGCAACCACTAATGAGCAGCTCACGTCCGCTATGCCTGTAGGTTCGGATCAACGAACTCATCAAGACAGTGGCCAGTCATTGGCTGTCCAGGTGAGCTCAGCGAGCGAACAGGTGCATCGCGCACAGCCGACGCAGGACATGGAGGCGAGTGCATTAGACCTCATTAATGTAGAAAAATCGAAGACCACTGAGAATGTTGCGCCTACATTGTCCTCCTCCATCTCACAAACGGAAGCGAACAAGCCTTTGGAGAGAAAGGAGGTCATCGCACGCATGCTTGCTGCCAAAGCTGCCAAAGCCTCAGCCACGTCTCAATCTCTCAAAGCACCTGTCGAGAAGCAGATTCCAGTCAATGGAACTACAGCAATAAACGGGGCTGGCGTACCTGTCCCAACAACAACAACATCAGGCGAGACAACCATCAAAGAAAAGGGAGCACCTGTTCGCGAAAAGAACAAAGCACAGACTGAGTTAGCAAGACAGCGAATTGAACAGCTGAAAAAGCAAGGCCTGATGAGAAGTCAACAAAGACTGCAGCCAGAAGCCTTAGTTCAGGACAAGATGCAAGAAGGCGGTGAAGTTCATTCGGTTCAGGCGCCTTCAAGCTCTGGCCTGAGGCCCGCCGCGTCGACAATCCAACACCCGTTGCCGGAGCGCCCTCCACAGCCTGAGTCTGCGTTACCCGCCCGTCTACCGGGACTGTTTATGACGCGTTCAGGAGAGAGCTCATCCCAAGAATCGACCGCCAAACCAGAGCAACAGTTTACTATCGACACTGTCTCGCAGCCTCGAGCCATGCACCGCAAACGTCCAAGAGCGTCTGACTTCGACGAGCCGACGATCATTTCAAAGAGAGCCTTCGGTCAAGGTGTCGATGACAACGGTTCCACTGAGAGACTCGTTATTGACATTAGTGACGATGAAGACCTCTATGGCGATGATGAGGCCGATGGTATGGAAATCGACAGTTCTGCAGATCATACTCCACAAGGCACTGGTTTGAAAGCACCGACCAACTCCCAAGTCCCGCGACTTCAGAAATACTCCTCAAGCGCTGAGTTCCTTCCACGGAAGCTTCCGGGTCTGTTGAATCAGAGGCCATCTGCTTCATCAACGCCCCACACGCCTTATAGAAGCAGCGATCAGGAAGATCTTCGACGAAAAGATCAAGAAATTCAGGAAATGCGTCGACGCATTGCAGAGATGGAGGAGCGAAGGAAAGCCAAGTTAGCCGCGAGCCGTACTCAATCCCCTCGACCTGCAAATCAACTAGTTTCGCCGCCGGCTGAAAATTCCACGACAGAAGATATTGTCGCTTCGGAACTCCCTACAGCCATCTCAACAGGCACTGCGGACATCTCCAAGTCCCAGAACGTGGCTGTTGACTCTGCGGCTGCTAGCGCCGACGTTATTGGCTCGACCAAGTTGCCGAGCTTTGCTAGTAACTTGTCTACGTCAAGCGTGGCCTCCACCGGAAGGTCGCAATTAGAGAGCATGCGCTTGAAATTGCAGCGAAAAAGAGAGATAGAACTCGGTCTTCCAGACTTAGAAGCCGAAATTTCGAAGTCTGAGGCTAGGCTTGCCGAGGTTAAAAAGGAAGAGGAGAAGCTACTAAATGAAATCGCAAAAGGCCGAGAAGGGAGGCAGCAGCTCATTGACGAGCTTGAGTCTCTAGGCAGAGAGATCAACGGCGTCTCGCTTGAGGATCTTGAAGCGGCTCAGCACAGCTTGGAAATTAAATCGTCACAGATTCCTGATAATAGTAAGCATTTCCCTTATGATGTTCTAGATCTTGGCTTCTGCCAGAAACCCACGTGAAAGAATTGGGACTGACTCTGGATTGCTGTGGTCTTTCTAGCCTCGACGCTGCAGCCGGCAAGCTCTTTGGCCACTGAGGATGTATCAGTGCCAGATGCATCTTCCGCAAGCGAACCGCCGCAAAAAATGTCTTCTCCAAATCCTAGCAGTGACAGTGTGGTGGAGACTACCTCCGCGTCCGGCTTGACTCTTGAGCCATCTCATGTTGCTGCCAAGCGCAGATCAAGCACGTCCGGTGACATTGGTTCGATGGATGGGGCCGTCGAGAACGAGGAAGAAATGTCGTCTCCATCTATGTCTGAATCTTCGGGATCTGCGATGGACGAGTCTAGTGCTTCCATTGAAGAGCCGACCACGGAAGAGATGCGCTCTGCGTCCTCGGACGAACCGGAGAATATCGCGCCACCTCAGATGGATGGTCCGAGTGAATCGAATTTGAGAAGCTCTGAGCACCGGAGCACCCTTCCTGAGCGTCCAACACCAATGGATACAGATCTTCCAAATGATGCACTCCCTGAAACCGGCACTCACACGGACCGGATCGAGGATCACAGACTTCGCGAGTCGTCTGTCGCGTCAGAGGCATATGAACCCCCGGAGCCTGAAAACAGTACAATCGACACTGACGCAGCTTACACTCCTCCTTTCAGTCCCGCCCCCGCTGGCTCCATCGAGCCCTTGGCAGCTGCTCTACCTTCGTTGGATCAGTCACAAATTGAAGAGCCACCGATGCAAGAAGTTCAGGAACTCGACTCGGCGCCGACGGCTTCCCATCATGTTGGACTTCTAGATGTACGATGTGTCCGAATTCACAATCGTTTTGATCCACGCTAACGTCTCGACCAGCATGAGCGGCCGCCAGAAAACTCAGATGCCAGATTCTCTCCCTACATTAGTCCACTGAGATACTTCAAAGCCTACCGCTACCACCCAGACTATCTTAACAATGTATCCGGAGGATACCGCTCCCTAACCTACAGCCACAACATTGACCCTATGAAGTATCTGTGCCCCTTCGAGACTGCTGGTGGTGTTTGCAATGATCGATCTTGCGAATTCCAGCATTTTCGGGACATGACTCTTAGCGGTGCGTCGACGGACTTGAAAGCATAAGCAGCAGTTTATCCTCTCATGAATCTAGCTTTGAATCTTCTTTTTTCTCCCTTTTTTCTCCCTTTTTTCTCATCCCTGTTATTGTTATTTGCTCTTATTGTTGTTACCTTGGCAGCGTCTCTTGGATCTCGCCCCGAACCATTCATTTTTGCCCTTCATGACCTTCCCTTGCCGTTTACTCCTGGCAATTTACTCCTCTATCTTGTATGCGCATTTGATTTGCATGTTTCGAATGCTGACCACCAGCGTTGTTAACGTTTACAGATGACAAGATCTTGATCCAGCTGGGCTCCGTCCGAGAAGGCAAGACGCCAGAAGAAAAAGACAACTACGTTGCTGGATTGAAGCAGACCATCAATGAGATGCGGCGCGACCACATCACAGAGTTTAACTCCGTGGCGGCGGAAATAGTCGCATACCGTAGACGCATCCTCCAGGATCCTTCGCGCATATTGCCTTTGTAACAACATCTTGATCGATCTCTCAGTTCTTCTCAGCAATAGTGAGAATCTACCTACCAAGGTGAGCTGCTGACAAGATTCATCTGATGTGGGAAAAGCGAGACCACCCGAGTTAAAGCCTCGCGTGAACAATCAGACGACATGGACGCACCAATTGCTTGCTGAGCATTACTAGCTCCTCGCTTATCTCTTCTTCCCATCCCGCTCTTTTTTCCCGCTTCGAAAGCGATCTCTTTTTCCTCAAGCTTATGCATAGCAAACTCGGCATTACAGCTTCCTTACGACGCATATGGCATATCCTCCAGCTTTGCAAATGAGGGTCGACATCGTTTCTTTTCCTTGTTCTTCGATCTATTGTTGCTTGGCATACGAAAGGACAACGGCGTCTGGAAGGGCACGGCATTCGCCAACGGTGGACGTAAATCTATGATTTTCAAATCTCGAACGACCGGGTTCAGTGGTCGTGAGCCAGACGAGCTCTAGAGCCTCTTGTCGTTGTTTAGCCAGCTAGTTTCAGGTTGACAGGTGGTGTGAGCTCATCATCCCGACGACTCAAGAAGTCGAAGAATGGCTTCTTCAAAGTGTACAACATGCCGAATACGGGACATTTAGCGTACATATTGATAGTGGAATCGCATTTATTATGGTTATTCCTTGATAGTTCTATTTATATTTCTATGGATTCCATTCCACCCTGATTGCAAATTCTAACCACAATATGCAGTAAAGTGCAACTATGAGTCGGTGGTCACACATAGTCGTTGAATGTCTGAGGGGCCAACCGATTCAACGATGGCCCCTTGAGAGATCCCAATTTTCCGTATGTAAGGCATGTCAGTTGAACACCTAGGTGAGTCAACAGAACGAACGATACGGACTAGACGCAGGGACGAGTAAGCATACAGGGCGATGTTGTCGGTTGCCTTTTACTTCAAGAGAAGAACAGCCACCAACCGACCAGGCGTTGTGAGTCACGTCATGGAACAAGCAAAAAGCGACAGTACGAACGAAGCAACTGGAACCATTGCGACCAAGTTTCCTCGACCTCTGAGTTTTTTTAGGGCTTGGGCAACGGCGGGGCAAATTGGGCTATCTATTGACTGATTCCCGTCTTGAGTCATATGTCGCTGGAAACAGTCATCTTCATAGAGGGTTCCTCCTTTTTTTCTTTTTCTTCCCCATTGATCTCGTCCTTTCCAACGCAGTCCAGATCTCATCAGGCTCCGCGAGAAGAAGAAAAAACTGCACTCTGACATTTCCCTAGGCGGTGCGACTAAACTGGTCGGGTGAGTGACGGAAAATACTAAGTACACAGCCCCAATTGCCTTCAGGTCCGCGTTCTGAATAACGACGACCAAGTAAGTAGCCGCAGACCGGTGAATGACTCCATCGAATGGTGAGTCGAGAGACGTTGTCATATCCGCCACTTTACCGTGGAAATGGCGGATTTCCAACGCGATGGTAGTTGAAAGAAGCGGTGGGATGCGCAAGTCGATCACTGCATGCAAGAACAGCGGAATCGCATCCCTGCTTCTACGTGGGTAAGGCAACCCTACGACTAGCTACCTGGTGGGCGGGTTAGTCCAGTTAGCTAAGTTAGCTGACGTTGATCAGCAATGCGGCTCTTATGATGGACGAACACTGGTGGATTGTAGTTCGTTAAGACTGCGTTACAAAGTACCTCTGACTGGGGTCCTTTCGAGTGCCTGACGTCAGTCAAACCAAGCAAGGACAAAACTACATGTAGCTTGCGGCTTTGGCCCACCAAAACATTCTAGGCTTGATCTCAGAGCTTCGACACGGTGTTTGTTGGAAGGAACAAGTGAACACGGGCGAAATTGAGATTTTTTTGACCTTTTTTTTATTGCTGACTAGTAGTCTGGTAATAATCCTCATCGCGTCGGACACTCGACAACGGGAAGCATCGTTGCTTTTCGACAGAGTCATGTCAATGCTTCTATGGAGAACTTAGTCCAGAATGATACATCAAGTGTGAGTGCAGTCATACCTACCGTTTCGAAGGCACCAGCATGCCCCGGCAGGCAGCAAGGCGGTCCCCGTCAACCAGTAGACCACGCAATATTGATCTTCACCACGACAGGTGCAGTGAATACTCAAACATTCTATTCTTGCGCTAATCTAAGGCTCATCTAAGGCATCTTCCATGGGCTCTGATGCGCAGCAGGGTCCAGCCCCGCTAGCACGTCTCTGCTTGATGAAAAGAAATTGCAAACACAAACACAAGATGAGAGAAAAATCTGAAGGGAGATGCACAAAGTGCTTCGGATGCTATCTATCATGCTCTCAGAATCCCACGCTCAATGAGGAGAAAAATAGAAAGTGCCGAATTCCAAGTCAATCCCAAGACCTCCTGCCAATGACGCCAGTTCAGTGGAGGTATCAAACCAAAGCAACTGATTAAGGGAAACCGAAATAACACAAAGCAAGAAGTAGAAAATGTGGAAAAGAGACAATAGCAAGAACGGAAAACCCGAAAAAGAAACAATCATCAAACGCTCGCCAGATACGTGGATCGCTGAAAATGGGGTTTCTTCATAATTCGTTATGCGGAATCGAGAAGACAAGTTCTCTCAGGCGGTCGTGGTCAATCCACTATAGACAAGAATGTTAACTTCAATTGACAAATTTCGATGGAGATGGTTCAGACTGTAAGTATCTTACCCTCTTCCCAAACCAAGGGCACCCATTTCCTTTCTCATTTGATATAGGAGCACCCCGAGCAGGCGCGGTGATTGCAGCTCACACATAGCGGCTGGACATCCCACACCTTCGGGCCGTCACCGCATTGACAGCAAATATACATGTAAGTGTTGCTGTAAACGTTGGGACGTCCTGCCACTATGCCTCTATTCAGAGCAAGGATTTCGCGCGGATTCTCGTACAGTGCCATGGGTTCAGGCCAGAAAGCTTCAGGTCTGACCATTGATGAAGACGTGGTCTTGGAATCGTTGTACTCGATGGCCGGAATCATGGCGACTGCCGTAGCAGGGTAAGACTCATGATGACTGTGCGAGGAATAGCTGTACGAGACTTTTTCAACCGGACAGATCGAGCAGCGTCGGTGTCCACACTTGATGCATGAATCATAAAGACTGGGATTGTAAGGGCCATAGTGGCAGTTAGAGCAATACCAGAGTTCAGGCATGGCGAACGTTTGACCACAAAGAGGAGATTGAGAAGGTTAAGAGAGGATTTGGTTGTAGCTGTGAAAGCGAGCGCTCAATTGAAGTCCTGTGCTGTTTAGTTTGAAGAGAACTGGGATGCAGAGAATGAAGATGGTTATATCTATGCAATGGGTAGGCTTGGTGCAAGCAAGGCAACCTAGAGGGTGAAATGGAGAACAGCAGGCAAAGCCAGTCTGTCTGTCTCTCATGGCAGTTCAAATGTCTCCATGAAGCATAACAAGTCACAACAGCATCAATTCTTTCCTCAATGAGCTACTGTGATTAGCAGCCTTGGAGATCAGGTGGCTTGGCTTCCAATCGCCCAGGCACCTTTGCCTGGAGGCAGAGGTGCCCCGCTCAAGGCAGTCTTATCCATATGGACAGACTGCAAAAGCAGCGCCCAGAATTGAGTCAATCGGTTTGATCGGGCCCACAGTCCCGCCTGCTGAAGGCACATTGGGCAGGACTTGGATATGACACTTTCTCTCCTCAATTCGGACTGCGCGATTCAGCTCCATCGAAGTTGTCTGTTTCGCCCAGGCACTGACGCATTTGTCGTCTCTTCCCCGTGATGCCTCACATGCGTCCTCCAGTACTTGAACTTCTTGAACATTGACACGGGTCTATTCTCGAGTCAGGCTGTTCCAGGCAACCGGGCTCATCTGCCTAGGCGTGCTCTATGCGAAGCGAATTAGTTGTAGGTAGATACCTCCTCCAGTAAGTAGCGGGTGGGTTTCCCGCAGGCGTTAGCTCCTGTTGCCTAAGGCTGGCAACCCTAGAGACTAACCCTAAGTGTGCCCCATCGGAAGCAGCAATCAAAGCAGCGATAAGGGCGACATACCGTTGAGTCTGCATGACGCCCAAATGCCTTCAGTATCAAAATACGGCCGGAAAATGGTTTTCCACACCTGCAAATTTACAGCAGAGGACCGTCGCAGCCTTGGAAAATGAAAGCCGTATAGTAGCCCCCCAGATTACTATTGCAAAGTTCCTGAAAACTCTCGGAAGAAACTTGCCGTTTCAAGGTTCTACGAAAAAACAAAATGACTGCAAGCGTATAGCAGTTGCAAGATTGCGACTTTTCTCTCCAGGTATTTCCGATGCGGATCAGCGAGGGAGCGCTACAGTAGAGACGAAGGTGAGTAAGCAATGAAAAAAATTCGACGCGAGCCTTCTCCAACCGCCTCTGGACTGGACATGCTGATTTCAGATCTCTTTGAAAGCAGACACTTGAGCGAGATTACGGTGCTTGACATTCGCATGTAAGTGACTTCTGCTGGCGGCCTCATGAAACCTCAGAGAACACCGGCTTCATTGTCATCTTTAAACTGTTAGTGGCTGCCATGACATGCATGAGAAAAAGGGTTGGAGGCGGAAGAGATAGGCTCCATAAAAAACCGGCGGCGTAACATGGTGAGTCAAACTGCTGTCGACATCGCTGTCGTTCTACAGGCGTCCCCGTTACTACTGACTAGTAGATAGAGGTGCGCCTTCTGCGGAGGTGCGGCAGGAGAAAAATGAGACCCGTCTTTCGTGCTTAAGCGTTCAGTCGAAGAAAACATGGAGTATAGCTGGGAGACATCTGCATCCGTTGCGGAAGTTGACCATGTCGTACATTCGAATTTTGGGCTTGGACATACAAGTCCCACGGTGATTTCTGGGGACGCTACCGTATTGTTAGCAAAAAGCATCTCCAGTACGTACAGAGGAGCGCGAGCCCGGCCACACCTTAATTCTGAAACCTCCACTTACCTGAGGATTAAAAGCCAAAGGAAAAGCAAAACAATGCGTTGAAGCGTCTCCCTGCTAGCACTGAGCAGAGGAGAAAACAAGGCCTTCTTATAGCTTTCACAAAATCCTGTCAAGTCACTTATCTATGCTTTAACGCCGCATCCTCTGGTCGGCTGCGACTCTTTTGCGAATCTTCTTTTGTTGGAAGTAACATCTCCAAGAAGAGGCGCTTCGAATCCGATTTCAATGGTCAGCCTCGTTGGGATACGAAGCTGCTGTGGTCACGGGGCCATCTTTGTCCACGCGGCTGATGGACAATTGCACCTCTCAACGCATGATTGATGGTAAAATCTAGCCCAATATAGCATATACCATCCTTTTCAAGATGGTCAACGAGTCAAAGCATTTCTCCGGTCCCCCTTTCACAACGAATAGTGTGCGTGATGTTGTTGGCATAAATATGCAGCCCCGCACTTGACTGGGATACTTGCGTGAGGTGCTTGTCAGCTGCTGCAGCAATACAAGGACGACAATTCCTCACATTGCATGTTAATCGTAGAGTCAGATAGAAGCGTGGGTAGCATTTCGACGACTCATCGTGTTGGTACACCCAGGAAGATCACATATCCGGACCAGATGCGGCAACATAGTGCCTTAGGACTGACCAGTATCCTTTTGTATTGCACACGGAGAGAAGTGTCATTGCACATATACCCGAGACTTTCTGTGTGCAAGACGAAGAGGCAGAAGAAGCATCCAATGAATCCATTGGACATGGATATTCCTGGTGTAAGTAAGCAGTACAAATTGGTATCAATCCGAATATGTTCTTGAAATCAAGCAGGTTATGATGGAAAAAAGCACTACCCTTACCCCTCAATAAGAGATGCATTCATGGAGAAGGGAGAAAGGTCATACGTAACAAAATCGTCCGCGGATATACTCCCGAGATTTGTTTTTGTCACGTGCTGGTCACCCGTTCCTAATGTGGACAATTACGTCAGGCATCCTGAGCGTCCCTGATTCTCTGCTCCGGGAACAGCATGAGATGTTTGTTTTCTTCTCCCTATGCACTCAACTCTGACCTGCGTTTGTCTTCTATAATTTCTATTCCTATGCATTGTTATTCCTTAATGTGTACCTGAGAAGCTAGGTTCCAAGGACGTAAAGTCCGGTTTCCAGTGACGTCCCTCATGCAATACCGAGTCATCCCCGATTCAAGATCTACCTCAAATGGCCCGCCGCGCCGACAAGCGCGCCAATTTAACAGTTGCCAGGATCATTCCTCCGATATTGTTGGGAATCGTTATTTATGCCTGCTATGACTTGACCAAACAACTATGCAGTGAGCTCTCCGTGAAACCGCATTGCTTCGAATTCGTTTGCTGACGCTTGGCAACAGTCGACTACCTAATCCATCCTTCGTCCCATTATAATCGGAGTCCGCGAATCGGAACAGGGGCAGCGATCATTGTTATCTTCTATGCGCTGCTGATTCCCGTGGTTGTGACATACCTCCGACTCCTACACAAGGTCCTCTGGAATCCAGATTATCTCCCACAGGGGCCGCTGGCGGAACAGAACCAGGGGGAACGTCGCCGGTCAACCTGGCATCATCGAAGACATCATAAGAGACACCATCGAAGAAAGAGGTCCAAGTCAACCGAAAAAGGTGATCGACCCGATTCCGACGTAGAAAGGGGCGGGGACTTGCATTCCGGAGGGAGGGCGTTTCCTTTGGACGCAGCTGGCTTGGAAAGCTTCTACACAAAAGATGTATTCGTATGCCAGGAGGATGGACGGCCACCGTATTGCTCGAAATGCTGCCAATTCAAGACAGATAGAGCACATCATTGCCGTGAAGTAGACCGATGCGTGCGCAAAATGGACCACTTTTGTCCCTGGTAATCGCTTGCTTGATCACGAGAATAAGTTCAGGGATAGCTGACGTGCAGCAGGGTCGGTGGCGTTGTGTCGGAATCCAGCTTCAAGTTCTTTATACAGTTTGTCGTTTATACGTCTATATTTTGCATATTTGTCCTCGTTGTGTTCTCGGTATTTCTTGCGGAACTCAAGCGAGAGGTGAGTGCTTTGACTCGACATTTGTTTCTGAGTTTCCGTAAGCTCACCCATGACTAATGAATCTTCTATAGACCGGTAGTGTAAATGCTCATTGGGCGATTGGTATTGCATTGTGAGCGATGCTCTCCTACCTTGGACTTTCTCTCCTAACGAATTGCAGGAGCGGTCTTTTTGGCTGTTTCAGCTGTGGGATGACCTTAAGCTCCCTTCAACTCGCCACGAATAATCTATCAACGATCGAAAACCTCAACCGTCACTCAGCCGTGTGGACATTAGCTATACGGGTACCCGAACGAATCCTTGCCCGGGCCACTTCTGAACCGCAGTGGGCTCCAACTTTTCGAACAATTTCGTATCCGTTACATTCCAAGTCTCCGCCGTCGGAATCTCAAGAAGGACCTCCAACGACAACCGAGCGCCGTCATTTTCGTCACGTCTTCGCCATTCTCCAAACGCAACCGGGAGAGAATCCATTCGATCTCGGCAGTCCACTGAAGAATCTCCAGCAGATCATGGGTTACTCTGTGTTGGAGTGGCTTCTTCCGTTCAAGGAAAGCCCCTGTACGGATCATAGCAGTCTGGAAAGCGCTTTCGCTCTTGGACCAGTGGTCATGAGATTGAAAAGGGAGGCGGGCCTGGAGCCACCAGAAGAAGCAAGCGATGGACAGGATGTTAGATCACGACATGAACGAAGACGAGGAAAGCATGGCCGCTCCAACTGATTATTGTCACCTTTCATTCTCACTTTTTTGGGTTATAACACGAATCGTAAATTGTTTTGATTAGCGGTCCAATCTATTATAGAATACTACGAACGGTTTATCTCGGCTTTACTTTCCACAGAAACTTGCGAGACATGCATGAAAGGCTCCATGTAAAACTATTAAGCTCGGATATTATTGATCAAGGCATAATGTCTCTATAGACCTTATCTGATTATAGTCACAAAAAGGGCCCGCTTAGAATGCTAATTCTCAAAGCTATCATTTTCTGGTTATGTCTTAGTGCAATACGACGAGAACCCAAGGTCTCAATATCCCATTATTTCCCAGACCATTCAATCCGATCAACTGCCATGAAAAGTATCATCAGTCTCGCAGAACATCAAAGGCAGTCTATTCCTGAATTTCTATTCATAGTGGCACGAATATCAAAAGTGATCACTGAGTGAGTCTATAGCAATTAAGTGTAATGACACCACACCTTGAGAAAAAGTAAGCAAGAAGGAAGAAAAACAAAAGCGCAAAACACCAATAAGACAAGAAGACAAGAGAAGGAAGAGGAGCATGCATCTTCCATCATGTGAATTGACCTCTGATATGGAAGACTCTTGTCAGTTGCCGCAAGAGCCATGCCCTGCACAGATCTTCGCCATCAATAGCTAGTGCTGATGTCTCTTCATTCAACTCAGAAAAGTAGAGCAGCAGGGGCATCTCCAATGACCGCACACGGGGCAGCAGTGTGGAGACAATGCAGGATTGTGCGTTTCTCCGCATTGGCAGCATTGCCACCAGCCTGCCATTGAGGGCCGAGTGGCATTCACGGGGTAATACTGCATGTGTAGGTTGTTGTCATCATGAAAGTCTAGCGAGGTATACTCGTAAAATTGAAGACGCTGGGTACTCGAAGCCAACATTCTGCGTGATCTGGCGGACTGGTCTTCCTCGGCAGCGATCACTGTGCTGTGGGCTGTTGGCTTGGAACAGGGAGACAGGTCCCTCGATTTGTCGTCGGAGTTTGGATCTGTCTATATTGATGCAATGTCTCGAGCGATTTGGGAGGTTGTGGGCAAAAGGTATAAGATGAGGACTCAATCTGGTTGAGAGATACAGTCGAAGCAAATGTTCTGTGAGATGTAAAGGGATCCTTTATATCAAAATGATCGCAGTTCAAAGACCGTGGAATGATTCGTGATGTCTTCTGACTCCCTTCTGCCATTGAGCGACCTGAAGCTGTCCCTCTCTTTATATAATTACCTCTCATGTTAGAAACCGGTGACAGAGACCTGTATTGACATATAAACACTGAGCAAAAACATGCTGAACGGGCAAGTTCTGGTAAGCGGTCCGGTTCCGGGTGCTCTCTCGAAGTATCCACAGCATCACTTTCCTGATGTCGTAGTTTCGAGCATCGTCGTTGCTACTGGGAAACAAAGGCAGTCTTGACGATAAGCGGACAAAGGTCATTGTGGGTTAACCGGGCATCGCTGCCCAGGTACTCTGTGCCCCCCTTTCATCAAGTAAAGCTTTGCCGATCTTTTGAGCAGCTCATAGGGGTCGATAGCGTCTATTGTGATTATACATCCAATCAATCAACATGAAGCGAACAGCATTGTTGACCGGATAAGCACACCTCTGACGCTCGTACTCAGGGACAAACCGTACTGTATCCTGTTCCCGCCTTGCAAGTTGTGGCGCAGTAATCATTTCGGTGGATAATGATGTAGTTAAACGCATGGCAAAGGAAGTTGTACCCGGGGAAGAGTGCAGTCGGGTAAAGCTGAGGGGTTAATAGAGGATACGACCGCCAGGTTGAATGACAGGAACACCCCGTGGCGGTGCATCCTTCCCAATGACCATTATGAAGCATCTCGAAGAGAGAAACTCCCCAGGTAATATCAAGGAAGTGAAGCTTGATGTTGGTTTAAAACACGGGATAAGTGCGTAGTCTGGCCCTGGACAGCCCAAGCACTGCTAGACATATGACATAGACCGGAAACCTTAGGTGCCTTCGGAATATGACCGGTTTCCGCAAGAGAAGTTTCCTAAGCAGATGAGACTGGTCATTTTCAATCCAAAATGAGCATACCCGGGGGCGCGCAAGGCACACTTATACGTTGTGGACGAGTTGAGAGAATGAGTCCACCGTTGCGCCCCGTGATGATACTGTAAACACGCGAAAGGTCAGCGACCGCAGGAAGCAGAGAGGACAGTATGATCAACGAAAAGCAGATGTTTCAAGGAATGATCAATCTGCATAGATAATGCGGAATCATCACAGGAAACACTCGAAGACTCTGTACCTCCCGTACGTGAGTTATTGAAATGTCGAAACAATGATGTGCCATTGCAGGTCTGCAACCTGGTTGTATAGGAACTGGCCACACTGTCAGATTGCTCTTGCCATGCCAGCCTGGTGTGGGAAAGAAAACAAGTGTAATCCAACGTCTTTGTGTTTGGGAGGGCGAAAGGGTGATGCGCCTCAAAGTCCAGTGTCAGACGGTGAAGTAGAGGTCGAACAGGGAATCAGCATCTAACACCATACAACGCAGTCTTGGACTCGGGTGGCTGAAAAGAGATAATCATTGTCAAAACTCGAAACGCAGCAACCCCACACAACGGCCAAAGTCAGAATCTTGAACAAAGAGAGCCTAGAATTTGTCAACTGACGACCTTCCTTTGTCGCAAATTTCTCCTCATGACCCTTTCCATCGTCAGAGAATTGGGCAAAGTGCTGATGGCCAAGGGCAATGAGTATGAAGCCTAGTATCTATACAATACGAGTGTCAGTTAAACAACAACTACTTCAGTAGTTGAAGGAATTGAGCCGCACTGGTCTGTATCGTCTATCATGCCCCATGATGATGAGGCGGTTAGTCATTTCTCTTCGAGGTCGGAGGCTATATGCCCAATAGCCCCATAGATGGCTCCATATTCATAGTGGCCACGCCTCGGTGTCAGATTATTGTTACTAGTCATTGCAAGACTGACAAGTTATCACTGCGTGATGCAGCAATATCTGGTTGAATGGGCGAAGGAATCATCATTCTGCCTTGTATCGTAGCCCAATCTCATAAATAGCTGTTGAAGGCCTTCGCCACCCGGCCAATTCCTCGAGGCAACCCTTTCTTCCTTCAAATGGTCTTCATTTTCTTTTGTTTGCTAATGACACAGAGTGATGTCATTCTTTGTCTTCTGATATCGAGGAATATTGTTCTAAGCAAGCCGCATACGATGTCAGTGGCAAAGAGAGCTAACTGCAATGGTTGATTAGAAATGCCTGAGAGAGGTGGAGAATCGGGCCGTCTAGGCAGTGCCCAGCGCCCACTGTCTACGATGGAGACGGCGCGACTCGAGATTCTGGAACTGACTTGAACTCTGGAGATCCTTGTCCAATGATACTAGGGTTAGTTTAAGCCTGAGGATATCCGAGAAAAGTGACGCGGATCCCTGAAAGGTGAAGAAGAGCCTCACCTGCACAGTTATTGGACTGTGCCCTCGGGATTCTTGGTAGAGTTACGGAGTCTCCGAGTGCGACCCGTTGTTCCAGTCTGCTGCCATCAGTTTTGTTCGTAATTCTTGTGGTCGACCCAGCGCCTGAGAAGCTCCCAAGGAGCTCCCAAGGACCCTTCCCGACGCCCCTCCATGGCTCTGGAGTCATCAAACCGTTGTTGCTGTGCGTCGCTGTCCATGGAACAGCAATAGCATCCAGGGGCCATCTCTTGTTTCAGCTGCACATTTTACAGCGTCGTCGATCTCTCGGACTCGAAGCAAGCAGACGATTTGTCCATTATTTCCACTGGCGCAGAGGTTCTGTGTTTCCAATCGGCTGTTAACAGAGTGCTTACTGCCTACCCAGACCCCGCTTTTTGTATCGGCGTTTCTGTTCTTTTTGATTAACGATTTTAATAACTCCATAGTCCATACACTATCAACGTCTCGCCTTCGCCTTTGTTGAGCCACTCCCCGCCATCGTACTAATTAGTCCTGTTCGTAGTTGCGTCACACAGTCGACTCGGGCGTTTTCGTGGCTGCATCAACATCTTCTTCCAGAGCTTCTTTGACACTTTCTTCTCAAGTCAACCCTCTTTCTTCGTCTTCGTCTTCGTCTTCTCCTCCTGCTCCTCCTCCTCCTTTTCTCCCATTCCTTTGTGTCTTTTGTCTCTTCATTCAAACCCTTCATACCTCGCTCGTCTTTGGAGATCCTTTTGCTCGCCAATCAATCGCCAAGAACCTTCTGGACTGCTGCGATCATGCGCCCCTCGACGGTCTGACTGGTTCACATTTCAAGCCTCCCCGCCATCCACGAGCAGTTCGAGATCCCTTGCAATTGCAGTATTCGCGCGCACAGCTGGACAGGGCGCCTTTTTTGTGTTTCTCTACTTCATCTGTACTTGACTATATAAGCGGTCTCTTCTCCCCGCAGCAATTCTTACCGAGGAGCCGCGCCTTGGATTAGTACTCCAAGTCAAGGCTGCAGGCTGCTGTTGCTGGAGGGAGGGTTCATTGACCAGTGTGAGTCTGCAGTGAGCGGCGGTTTCTGCAAGATTCGTCATGGTTTATTCGGCCCGCTACAGGCCCATGTCTCCAGGGGCCAGGCGCATAGTAGATCCTATGCGTGCATCGACCGGAACCGTGCAGTTGAGCTCTTCATATGACCCGTACGATTCCCTCGCAAGTCGCTACGGTTACGATGGGTATCCGTCAGACGTACCGTATGTGACCAACTACGACGCCAGACCTCGAGCTGAACCGACACTGGAAGCGCAGCCAATCTCGTCGACAACCTACCGCGATCCAGGCCACTCGACCGTACATCGGACCGAATACGCGATTCGTCCAAGACACAGGAGTCATACTGCGTCCGACGTTCACATGCATCCCCCGCAACTTACCATAACTTCTTCTCCCTCAAGCAGACAATCGCCGGTGATTACATCCGGCTATGGTCGGTCACCAAGCCCCCGCCTCCCACGATCGACAAGAGAAGATCCGGAGAGATATCTTGTGGTAGCATCGTCGGGGCATGGCCGTCATCATACTCGAGTCTCCAGCATGGATTATGCAAGCGACACAGGCCGATTGGACCCCCGTGACAGGACAGCGAGAGCTCGAATGGGCCATGCTGGCTATCGAGTTTACCGATTGAGCGACCACCGGCGATATCCGCCCATACGCGGCTATCGGCATGGGGAGGATATTGACAACCATGATGCATATTCATACACGAACCCAAGGGAGCAGTTTGAGAAGGAATCGGTTGCACGGCTGAACTACCGGCGCACAGGTTCTAGAACGGAGAGACCGGTGAGCATGACCAGTATTGAAGATTATTCTCAAATACTGCCGAAGAAGGAGCCACGAGGACTGGGGCCGCCTCCTTCTCACAGGGGTTTCGACAAGATTGAACGGGATGAACGAGCCCGACGCCATGGTGACTCGTCCAGTTTACGGCCGTCGTCGTGGCAGCGAGCACCTGATTCGTTCCGTCAGGGCCGCGAGGATGGTTACTCTTCCTATAGGGAAGACTACGATGATGGCCATCACCACCGGCGCCGCCATCGCCGCCATGATGATGACATCAGTCGACACCGTCGAGACGAGCGACCCTCGAGGAAGAACGGCCCCGAGGATGCAGCGCTCGCTGGAACAGCAACCGGCTTGGGTACAGCTGTTCTAGCGAGCGGATATTCGGATGAGTCTCTCGATTATGATCGTTCCCCCCGACATGATCGCCATCGCTCTCGTGATCCAGAACGTAGTGACGGAAGCAAGAATCAGAAATACCTTGACCCGGATTATGCAGATCGTCGCATTAGACGTAGGAGGGCGTCGAGGCTGCGCGATGAAAGCGACTCTGAGGGGTACACTTCTGACGAGGACCTCCGAAGATATCGACGCGAACCATCGGCTCGAAAGAAGCACAGCGATTCAGAAAGTTCATCCAGCAATGGAAATTGGTCTTCCTGTCATTCGAGGCCCGAAAGACGTCACCGGCACAGAGCCTCGACATCTCAACAGCGCGGAGAAAGCACTTCTCCGCCCAAGGAGCCACGCGAGAAAGCACCATCCGAAGGTCAGGAGGACCTCAAAAAGCCAATCACGGTGGATCCAGCGCCCGCGAAAGAGTCTGAGGCTCCTCCAAAGGGTATCCTCAAGCCTCCACGGGATAAATTCCCGGAAGAACCCAACCCTGTGAGAGAAGGCGTCGCTCCATTGAAGGACGCCGCCCACAAGAAAGGAATTCCTCCAGGAGCTAGGTGGACTAAAATTGATCGGCGACTTGTCAACCCTGCTGCGTTGGAAGCGGGCCACGAACGTTTCGAAGAGCGGCCAGAATATGTGATTGTCTTGCGAGTCTTGACAAAGGAGGAAATCCAGGCATATGCTGCCAAAACACAAGAAATTCGAGGTAAGACCTTGATATCTTTTGGCAATCTGTATAAGTTAGATAAAATTGCTCAACGTGGAAACAGATGCTCGTTATCAGGAATACCTGAGAGAGCGGCGCCGGCAAAGAGAACAAAGACGTCGCGACGGCCGTCGGGGTGACGACTTCTCCAGTGACGATGAGGACGATGATGACGAGCGTCCACTTGCCATCGAGGCCCCCCCTGACTCTAAAAAGTCACCAATGTCAAAATCCCATTTAAGAAGCTCTCAGGCGGGACCGGAACCTACCAGAGTGCAATGACTGTCGCGAGTTTGTCAGTCTTTGTATTCGAATGGCTTCTGCAGATATCTCAGGGATACCTGATTGTTTTTGCGCTATGCAATGATGCTTGATTGTCTATGATTACTCGTGTCTATATCATTTAGAGACCTGTCGCAAATTTGTATTTTAGCCTGCGGTTGCATTGATCCCGTGCATTAGTTGTCTTTTCCTCAGTGACCATCTTGTGATACATAATATGTACCATATTCTGAAGACCACGGAGCTTCGCCCTATTTTTGTATAACAGAAACCATTCTTCAACGAATGCTCTTCACATGGCAGCAATTACACTTTACTGATGCGCGAGAGCTTCTCCTGACATAAGAAGGGGCAGGCCGCCACCTCGAACTAGCCTTACAACAATTTCTTCGAACATTTGAAATGACCATGTCCATCCAGTCATGAATCCTAACGGGTTCGGATCCCTCGAATCGCGCAGCAATACGGGGTATCGCAACGTTCCATCCTCATATGAGAGGCCACCGCCGTCTTATCCACGCAAGGTTCTTAGTCGCTTCCGTCTGTACCATTCCACGACACCTGCAAGACAAACTGCTGCAAATGCTGCGATACCCACGCCAGCAATCGCACCACCAGATAAACCTCCAGACGATTGCGCCGTGCTGGTACTTGTCGGTGTTGCCGCAGTCGATGTCTTTGCGGCGGAGGCAGTAGATGATGTGGACATAGTCATGTCGTAAGGATGCACTTGCGACTGCGTTGGCAAAGGCGTCTCAAGGGTCCAAATCGATTCACTCTAAGAGAAAGGCAATGGACTTGAATTTGAACCCCCGTGTCGTTTGCAAGATGGGAGGGGGGGGCCAAGAAAACCATTAGAGATTCCGGAGCGCGCTTTGTATCCAAGGAATGATCTTTGATGCGAAACAAGCAATGAATCCGCGAGTGGGAGCAATTCAGAGACGGGCGACAAAAACAGATAATACAGCGAGGCTTGCAGAAATTGAAGATGAGCCGCACTTGATGGCGCAGATATCAATCTATATAGGAAACACAGGTGGACTCATCATACTACTTCCTATTTCTGCACCCTTGCAAAGGATCCCACAGAGCCTGAATCAAGTATGTACTCCTCCCAACATATATCTGATCCTTTATCTCAACTGCCTAATTGGTTTGAGGAGCTGATCGTTGAGCCGCTAGCATGGGCCCGATACTTGCAACATCTACTTGCCGAAATAACTGCGGTCTATTCAATGTGGCGGAGTCGCACAAGGTGATGGACGCAGTTCTTGGCCAAGAATGATTCTATTGATGAATATAAGCTTTCTGCATGGGTACAGGTGTCCGTTGGCCGTCATGTCAACTATTCAATCTTTCTTCATCAATCACTCACAATTCCTATGGGGAGCAGTCTGATGGGGAAGGAGAGGACTTCATACGGCAGTGGGCGTACAGCCTTCTAATTTTCTTTGTCTCTTTCTATCGGTTCAGATACTCAGGGTCTGAAAGTGCAATTAGAAGGGGAAACATAACCAGAAGCCGCAAAGCAATGTCAAACTCATGGTAGCCAGCATGAAACAAGAGAACACACCATGGCTTCACGAGTGATCTCCACACTGGCGGAGAAGCATTTAGGTTGGTGATGATGACCCGACTACGCGGTTGATAGTGTCTCAAAATAAGGGAAGAGAGTTGATTGTGTACCTGTCGTGAGTGTGATCGAACCCCACTTGTCCCAAGATATAGTTGACTGACTTGTGTCCCTCCAGATAACATTGTAGGGGAACTATAAGGACCTACCGCCAAACATGCTTATTTGTTCACGCGCAACAATTTGAGTGGCACAACGACGACCCTGACTATGACGGGCTGTCTCTGCTACACAGCTCCCAGTTTGAAAACCAGCGTGTAAAGGGCTACTTGAATCTGCGCGGCGTTTGTGAAATCAGGCCATTTCAAGCCGAACAAGGCGGGAGATGACGGCGATGTGACGACCCAGACAATATACAAGGTTGCCTTTCAGGAACTGTTCTCGACATCGAAGTCCCACGAGGAGTCAGTGTCAGCTGCTGCACGGAGTTTGCCGTCACAAGGGAGAGAGAGCAACAGCAGCGATAAAAAGAGGACTATGTGAGATTCCAAGAATTGCTGCTGAATTCACTGCTACATGACTGCCTAATTGGGAGAGTGTTTGAATACTCATGGCACAGTTAGTCGTTTTGTTTCTTTCCCCTGGTGTTGAGAGCTTGATGCTGAAGAAGTTTGATGTAGTTAGTTATCTCTGGCAAGGACGCTGTCTACTGTCCCAGCGCCGGGAATTGCTGTCAAACATCAAATTCTAGGTGACTTTGACACGCACTTCTTCATTGACTATTTCCTTCAGCTTCGTATTATCACTATATGTTTGAGGAGCTTGTTTAGCAACTCATCATTGCTTCTATCCCAATAGGTAAGTTCGCTAGACATATGAATTCCTACAACTGGACACTCTCGAGAGATCCTGCCCCTTCATTATTAGCAGGAACGAGCACCCATCAATAGAGAACCGAAGCATGTATTGTATCCCGCTTCATGACTGAGAGTCTCCGAATCAGGATTGCAATCGAGCCTCTGCTTCCCATCATAATTGGAGTGAAGCATCTGATTGAGCCTATGATAAGAAATCTTCAAGCACATCAATAAGGGAACGAGCGTATGACTTTGATATGATGACACATAATGTACCCTGAGAATACATATGCACAGTATGACTTCATTTTGATATCTTGATATACGTACAGTACCAGCAGATGCCAACAAGATGGCCATAGCAGTGTGTTGGCCCATGCAAATAGCTATGGGACTGCAATAAGTTTTTTTCTTCTTTTGATTCTGTGGTACTTCTGGAAGGTGAACTACAACCGTATATATCTCATGAACGGCTAGGTTACTGTATAAACATATATAGTGGCCTCGTCCAGAATGGTCCATTCAGATGCTAAAATAATTCAAAGGAGCTATTGTCGATCAATGAGCTGTGAAGTCTACAGTAAAAAATATATTGCATTTCTGTCTTGATGTTTCGAGGAAAAATGCCCATCCCAGAATGGAGAGGATATCTTACAAACTACTCCCTACGCAACGTAGAAACAACTTCCAGAAACAGATAACAGCACGACCTCCAGCTACAGTTCCGTACGCCGTCTGCAATTCCCGCAATAAGGATAGGACAGGAGCAATAATACTTCTCAGTCTCTTCTGGAATCATTGTCTCGCGTCACCAGTATGACAACTCGGGATGGACGTAACACCTACAGGCTGGTGTACAGCACAACTGCAGCCTTGGTCCGTATCATTCAACTCGATTTCATTTTTATTGCTCAGCCGCTACGTTACACAGCACAAAATGATGATGAAAAAAAAATTCAGGACAATTCAGCTTTCGCGTTACACGGGATGACCTCACACTGGGAAAAAAATAATAATACAAAAATTGATCAAAGGGTAAAAGCAAAGGGCAAAAATCAATGATGAACCAAGATAACTCTGAGGAGTCTGGCTGAAATAATCCATCGGCCCTGGGATCCGACAGTTGTCTCCATTGAGCCGGTTATTTTAGATTTGTGGCATCGGTTTCACATCCTTTCATCCCGAGAGTTGCAATAATCCTAATACGGGGTACTCTGGTTGTAGACCATTAAGGTTTTGGAACTTGTTCGCTTACTATAGCTTCGATTTTCGAATCATGTAGGGTGAGACCTTAGAGATTGTAGAACTTTGCATGAGTTTCAGACGAAGAATGCAGACTTGTCGACTCACCGCATCTCGACAGCTTGGCATTCCACCCTGTTTCGTGAAGATGTCAAGTAGCTGTGTCGCAAGGATGGCCTAGAATCAAACTGAGATTGTAACTGTAGCCTGATCGGACTGGAGGCCAGTATTGGCCCCAGAAAACAAATGACTTGAAGCAAACAAATTATCAACCACTGTCCGTACAGAATGGATCGCGGAGGTGTCGGCTTGTCTAATTATGAGGTGAGCCAAGAATAATCACTCACCGAGCTCATCGTGTCACCCTTAGCAGCAGCAGTAGGTCTAGTAGTTCCTGTAGATCACATAGACTTTGGCTGTGCCAGTGACAAGAAAAGCCTTGTTTTTTTCTTTCGATCGTCCCGCTTCCTTTTCGGGAGATTGCCTTTAGGAGGGCATCATCGAGAATCTTAGGTCGTTTTCCTCCGTGTGAGAAAGGGGACTATGTGTCCTTCTGATGGGCCTGGACTTGCGCCACCAAAGTCGTCGGGCCGGCGAGAGATTAACCTCATGCCAAGTCAATCGTGCAGTACGGAGCACACCAAGTAGTACTAGCGATGTCTCAAGAGTGAGGAGTCTCGTATAACTGAATGGATGGAGTATGAGCTTCTGACAGAGACTCGAGCACCTCTGGACCGATTGGAGTACGATGATGGAGGCGTTGAGGAACTTCCAACGGTTGCAGAGGTTAAGTTTTGGAATCAAACAAAAGATGCCTCACCACGCGCACAATAACGTGACTCGTCATTATGCGCCATTTACCCTCTTTGCAGGCTGCTTAAGCAATTGGTTCGTGTGCAAAGCCAGGCCTGCGTGTCTCGAATTTTCCTGTTCAATTGTCTGCCTGTTTTGTCGAGTACTCCGTACAGATTGAGTCCTCAAAGGGTAAGCAGGAACGACACGAGAGGCCACATATGCCTTTGACGACTTGATACTTTCGAGTCAATGTTTAAGGATCATGATGCGCATCACGGCAGGGAATCAACGGGAAGCATGGGTGCGGGCCCTTGTCATTGCACATCTCTCAACCTTCTTCGAGACAATCGATATCTCTCGCGGTTGGAATTTATGCCTGATGTATCTCCATGGCTGCCGTAGGCCCGTAGCGCCCCAGTTGTCTAGGCTATTATCGACAAACTCTCTCCAGAGTAGCAAATACCCGTTTGGCCCCAAGGGAGGCCGGGATGGCTATGCTTAACTTCCGATTGTCCAAGGACTCTATTCCTAGTTGAGATGCCGTGTCGTTCAGGTCACGCTAACTAGACTTGTATGACGAAATATTCTTCCGAAGAATTGCAATCGGAGGAGCGAGTCGAAGCAGATAACAAAACTGTGCCTCGGCTGATCCCAACAGTAAGTTAGCGGGACACCCTCATAGGACATTCCATTGCTGACTGACTTTCCGTGCCATGATCTCTGGGCAATCGGCTTCCTGGCAAAAGCTTGCGTGCCGTACTTCCACGATGCCACCTTGACCATAACATGCTGCTTTACTCCGTACTGACGAACGAAATATGTACTCGGCTCCAAACAGCCTTTCAACCCAGAAGCTTAATCGAATCAATGGCAAAGTTGCGGTCGCCAACCTTATGAGACCTGGCCTAGTGTTTCCTACATGGAGCACCCCGGCGGACATTTGTCGCTTTTAATCAACTGCTCACGTGTAGTTTTCTAGAGACAGCCAAGTTCGATGTGAAGGCAATAATTAGAAGCATGGTCAGACCAGAAAAATCGCAGAAAGTAATGACCCTTCCCCAGCTGCGCAGATAAGACACGCATGCTCATCCAACGACTAACAATATCCCGTACTTTCAACCTGCTGTCTTCCTTTCGAAATGTGACTATCAAATCTAATTCCTCAACTTCCAAGCCATATCCGAGGACTAAATCTGCGCCTGCACTCCGAAGTCTGGTCTTTCTGCTATCTATGTACTCCGGACGGGCTAATCTACTAATGCACTAACTTTAGCTGTAAGGCTTCAAAAACGCAAGATAGTATTACGGATATTATCCCATTTCTGCACGAAGGATTCGAAAACCAAGATCTCCTACAGAGTAATACGAGAAGCACTCCTTAGTGGAGCCATTCACATGCCTTCGAGACAAGACAACGCCCTTTGCAACCAATGTCTCCGAAACAATCCGTTTATTTATCGTTGATAATGGCATTCTAGTTTCCAAGCAAGGCCTGGATACATCACCAGGTGAAAAGGCTGTCATCATGATCCATCCTTCAGGAAGTATCATTGCGGGTCATCGGAAATCAACGCCGCAGCTGTGGATAGCTTCTTCCTCACTCCCTTTTGTAATTGCTCGATCTAAAGAAAAGTTGAAACTTTGATGTGTCTTTTAGCTTCTTGGTGATGATCAGCAGCATGGACACTTATGCAGATCAGACTCTATTCCATGGATTCCTGGCTGTTCGGCATGAAGGCTGAGGGCTTCTCTGCAATCAGATGCGGACACAGAGATACTGGTTTGATCTGCTTAATTCAGTTGTTTATGGAGTCCCATGTACGTATGGTATACCATGTGCCTCCAGATGCATTCCAACCCGTGCGGTGCCGTCTTTCTCTTCGCTAAGACTTCGGCCCAATCACGCCCGCAATGAAGGCCTTACGCAACGGTTTATGTCATCATTTTCACCTCGCCAGCCTCCCTTATTACTGTTCCATATTAAAGTTTCGGAAACTTAGACTTTCTACTCCGTTTCTGCCCTGTAATCGACTCTGCTGTTATTGCTCGGGGGCCTTTGTGTACTTTCGGAGTAACCCTACCACTTGGGTGTGGACCCGAAGTCTGGGCCTTTGGACGCCCGAATTAAATAGCCAAACTATCGAATCGGTCCAAAAGCACCAGGCCTTTGATTTTTTTTCAATGGCTTGCATCTTGGCTTGTGAAGATCCTTCAAAGCACCAGTTTGGTACGTATTGAGTGATCTGAATGGAATCAATTATGGACCGTTGTTTACTGTTGAAGGAAACGATATGGGGCGTTGTTTCCAAGCATCAACGAGCTGTTTTCTTATTCAGAATAAGTCTCCGTAACCTTTGTCCTCAGCTCCGACGTTATCATGGTCCGTTCCTCCACTGCTGAAGGGATTGGAGTTAGAGGGAGGCTCTTCGAGCTGGCACGGAACTTAATTCCCTATGCATCGCGTAGCTTGGAATGGCAATGTCGCCTGATTCGCTTCCTCTCATAGTGGAAAGCATACTAGTATTTTATTTTTATTGAGAATCTGAGTGTGGACGGCCTGGAAACTTGTTAACTTGTTGGCAACTTAGCCTGGATTAGTACTACGGTATGCTCGGACTCGGAGATATCAACAACTGGCCCCATTCGTCTGATATCAATTATGTATCATTTCTGGTCTGATATTTTAAACAGCAAGGACATGTGATCTGGGGCCTAAGGCTTAGGAAGTTAGATCAGGCAACAAAGTTTCAAAGGCGGGTCTGACGAAGATTCGAGTGCCGAATTTGTTCGAGGAAATGTCTCATCATCAACACAATAAATCAACGAAGATTATTGTTTGAGAAGAAAGGATTGGCACAATTTTGGCCCCAGTGAACGCGCCATTGCTGCATATGGAGGCTGGAGCATATCTGAATTGTAGCTCGCGCTTGGATGTACTCTGTACAGTAGGTGCTCCATACTCGACGAAGACTTTCCGCTGTTCAGCACGTGCCGCTTGAGGGGTGGAAACTGAGGACAAATGTCGCATACACCAGAAGCATTTGGGTCTTTCCTTTCCCCATTTCCCCTCTGTTGTTATTATCCAGAGAGTCGAGAAATCGCATTTGCTTCCAACGGCTCACTGACTCCTAGGGTAGGACGGAGAACTGTACTATTCTGTTAGGCGCTGCTTCATCTCTAGGAGTCAACTGATTTGGCTGATAAATACTGTACATACTATTGATCATTGACCCTGGCTCATAAGATACTACTAATAGAATTTGGGTTGATCCGCCCAAGGGTCCTTCCCAGGCGTTCCTAGGTACGGAGCGGCGGGAATCGGGAGGTAAGGTTCACTACAGAGTACTGGAGTGTGTATGGAGTAGGTAGTATGCTGGGCCATTCCTGGCCAGCATCATGAGACTCGACCATTCTGAACAGACACTACTTTGTAATCCTCCTTTGAATGATTTCCAAATATCATGAATTGTTCAAAGAATCGGACTGTACGGAGACCGATGGACTTTCTAATTGCAGTTGTACTTTGGATGTACATTATTCACGTAGCATTACTGTATGAGCAACTGATGTACAGGGTATGTACCGTCGTATCGGGGCCCGGAGGAAGCTTGGTCCAGGCACTTTTTTCTTCTCCACGGGGGCTCTGTAGGGAGTCATCCATTTTCTGCTCCGCGTCCCAACTTCCAAGACCTAAGATCGTTTGCCCAAAGCTTCCCTGCGGCCCTGCCCCTCTTTCGGTTCTCTCGTTTCTCCTATTAGTTGTCTCAAGCTTCTCGCCCCCATCGCAGCTCTAAGCGAACCTCAGTCAGAACAAGAGGAACGGTACGCTAACGGGGGATACGGAACTACGGAGACCAAAAAAAAATGAGCCGTCTCGACACACCCTGCATCGATCACATCGCTTTACCAATGGCCGTACTCTGTAAAATGCCAGCAAATGCTTCAAATGACACCGTTGCTTGCATCTGGCCTAGAGACGCCACCAGCTGGGCGCTAACGAGCAGCTAAGGTGGTGAGCACGCCACCCACATGGGCCTAAAACTGGGCACTCTCAGCCGATGCGACGCTTCTCGATACGAGTGGCGCAGCAACAGAGTCATGAAAGGGAACACTGATTACGACAACCCTGCTAACCCACTTCTGGTAGGACGTGAGCGATCCGACCAATGTCCATTATCCAGTACATAGCCGAAGCTTTAGACCGACCGACCATTGCGAGTAAATGAAGCAACGTCGTTGTCTGTGCTTTGCTAACGAGGCTAGCTTGTCATCTTTGTTGCGGCGTAGTTCGGTGCATGGGGTTGCGGGAGGGCGTCAGTCTCAACCCCTCCGATCGCTGTTCTACACTCAAGAGTCAAGACAAGATCACAATGAGGGTGGATATAGCCGTGGCTTGTTTGACAAGGGTGAAAATAAGAGTTGCCTGAGGGTTGCCTAATGGTCCACTGATACTGGTCTTCATAGCAAGGATAATTATGGTTTTGCTATCATGGATGCACGAGATCCGCATCGAATCAATCATGATGGAGATCGTACACATGTCTCTTTATGCTCCGCTTCACATGGTCAGGATGCACGAGGTGCTGCGAACAAGAAAATTCCCTAGCTAATTGTTGCCTCGAAACACGATGAGACAGTGAGCAAAAATCCAGAAAAAGAAAAGACGGGAGGTCTCAGCTGGTCTTGATACCGATACTTGCTTTTTATTTGTCTTTTTATTTTTCACTCTTTTCGACGCAGTAGCCAACATTACTTGGAAAGCACACCTCATCGATTCAAAGCCAAGAGACACTAAACAGTGGAACTGCGGCCTGATTGAAACAGGGGTGTATGTGGAGACCCTGGTTGGCCTTGGAAATATCGAAGAGCACGGAAGTTGATAGCATTTAGCGTTGTGGCCACGGCTTCGACAGCCTCGAGGGTCGTTGATGGATCCAGCAGTGACTCGAACGCCAAATCCACGCACCAATGGCGACCGAGCGTCTGGCAGATTCACCGTTCGGGTGATTGTTGGAACTTGGCGCTGAGGGGAAAGCTGGCACAACAATGCACGCTGTATCTGGGAAGCAGCAGCAGCAGTACGGAGTAGTTTAGTCTACAATCACTGATCAGCCGCTTCGCACTCCTGGACTGGGGTTACACGGACATCCAGCAGGATAGTCCAACTGTCCAAGACTCCAGGTTCATCGCGAAGGGAACACGATTAATTAGTCGATGGGCGCCGTTAGGCTGTTTCGAGTTTATTTAGACGGAAGGTTGAGGGAGGGTGGTTCTGGAAGGGAAAAAAGGTGCGGAAGCTCAACGAGTCAACAGTGAAAGAAAGACATCAGCCAATTCGATCAGCAAGGCCAGTATTTTGTGGAGCCAGCGGAAACAAGGCTGACTGCCACAGATCGATTGTCTCCATAACTGGAGGTGTAACCAGATCGAAGCCCCAGTCGTTACCATCTTTCGCCCTTTTACCCTAAAAAAGCTCTCGATTCATGCTCCCGTAAGTCCCGCCTAACAAATGCTCAGGAGGAATGGAAGTCAGGAGCAGCTACGGAGTAGTGATTGCTCCGTCTGGCGTCCGAAGTCTAGATGATCATTTCGATGGGTACTGTGCACAAAGCAACATACCAGCAGGTCCATGCATCATGCGGAGACTGAAAAGTAGTCTGTCAGGGCACATCACCGTTCTTGAAGCACCAACTTCAGATCCTGTTTACGACATGTCAAGTTCAATTCAAACTTCTATCGGAGTTCGGCTACCATCACCTGCTCTTGTGCGTTGGATAGTTTGTGGTACCTGAATTGGGTCTCTGCAAGATCTTACAGTTGGATGCGACATTATTACTAACTCGACCACAGGCTTTCTTAACTTCGTACTTCCGCCATCGCGTCGCAGATTATTCCACTTTCAGTCATAGGATACTAGGTAATTTTGTTTCCTCCAGAGTACTTCTTTCCAATAGGTCAGAATACTTCCATTGATGATACAATTTCATACTCACAGAAGCTGTATCTCAAAGAAGTAAATGTACTCGGCAGAACAACCCTTGAAAGGAAACGCTTGAGTTGACAAAAATAAATCAACTAGGAACTAAATGACAGGCTGCAAGCAAGCGAAATGGATTCCAAATAGCTAATGCCCAACACAATCTGTCACCATCATATGCGCACACCACACACACGTACTCCGGAAGAAGGCCAGAAATAGTGACCAGTCCAGTAATCTGTAAATTCGAATCAACACGGATAATAGATCTAGAATTCTAGAGAATGTTATCTATGAGCAGGATATGGCTGACTTAAACAACATCAGTGTCTGTGTCTCCTGAGAGTTCCATAGAATCAAAAAACAAAAGCATCAGCAGCTCGATTCTCGTCACGTTACAGGTGGGTGACCTCTTCTTGCTCTTTGTTTTTCTTGACTGCCAAATCTTCTCTGCTCTGTATGGCTCACTGTCGAGTGTCAACTTCGCATCAATAACACTGAATATCTCTCTCATTGGCCTTGACAAAAGAATCCAGAAGCCAAAAGAACGCCTATCTCATTACTATCGATCTGCGAGTTGCGCCGGACTGCAATTGTTTTCGGTTAAACTGACATCCTCTGCATCGCTCGCAGGCTCTTCCATAAGAGTAAATCAGTCTTGGTCTTTTTCTCCGACTCCTTTTTCCCACGTACTGTCTCTGCACGCTGCAAATCATTCTCCAGGCGTTTAATTTAACAAGTGCCTTATCGGCTTTGCATGGACTCTTGGCCTTGATCTAGTCGAGTCCTTCTCGCATCTGCGTTCTCTGTCTCCTGCATCCATCCTGGTCGATATTACACTACTTTCCCGCTAGTTACAAGCTCATTCTGATATCCCCACCAGTCATTAGCTGCCTCTGACGCTGTCCTGCCCTCCTCTCTGTTTATTATTTGCATATTGCAATTACTATTCTGTTGTCATCATCATCACACCTTGGTTTCAATCTCGATCACCCATCTTCCAGGACAGTCTCCGGTCTGCCTGTAAGATGAGTCGTCTCCCGTGCAGCTAGATAACTACCCTGGACCCTCCACTTTATTATTGCCCTTTGACACTCGCATCGCATCGTCAACCATATTTCAGCCCGTCTTGGATTGTCCCTCTCCCCGGCCAGGACTACTGGCCAACGGGCCAGTGCCATAGTCAAGGCAAGCCCTCTTTAGGCTCAGCGCCTTTCAGGCTTTACCCAGTCGTGATACTTCCGCTGCCACCAAGAATCGTTCACTGATCAGCCCTCCTGTCCACCCGCCCCCCTCGTCCACCACAAGTCAAGTTCCTAGTCGATTGAACCGTTTTGCATGCTTGGCCTCTTTTTAATGATACGTGGACCCTGAAAAAGAAATAAATAAAAAAGAAAGCAGAGAAAAAAAGAAAAGAAAATTCCCCGAACAAAAAGAGGTCAGTCATGACCAGCATGGTTCAGACTGACCTGGGTCCTCCGCCTGCGACGAAATACAAGGACGAACCTCTTGGTGACGATCCTGTAAGTATATCTATGTTTCTTATGTCTGAAGTCACTAGAGATGTCCAGCAAGGCAGAGGTGTTATGATGAGCCCATCGCATTGCCTCGAGCTTCGCGGAGATCAGAGTCAATGGAGAAACTGTCACCATCGTCATAAAATGCGTCATGTTCGCGCTTGATTTTGTTGCATTTCACATGTCTGTGGAGCAATAACCTTCCATTTTCGTGTTATGCGATCTTTGCCAATCTCATCTTCCTTTTTGCGCGATTGTGTCCTGAGGGATATACCTGCTTCTGTCGAGCACGTTGCGCCAGTCTCGGGTGAAGAGCTTCCCCCAGCCTACAGATGCATGTTTGGCACAACTTCGCCAAGATGGCTTGGATTGAAGTTGAGGCGTAACCTCGACCATTGATGACTGTCTGCGCTTTTCGAACTTGCGGCCGCTCATGAAGTCCCACTATTATTACTTGAGTCTGTCGCAAAAGCAAGCACTCCTTTCTCACGGTACCCATGAGTCAGTCGATTGAATGAAGTTGCAGAAAAAAGGACTGTCCGGGTTTTGAGGGCAAATCAACGAGCGATCTCTTTTGAGATTGGCGTCTCTGCTCTCGAAACTCGCACTTCCAGCCCATGTGTTCTTATACAGGCACAAGTCTCCCCATCGAGCGAAGCTCTTTGAACCATTTTCAGTGCCAGACATGATCTATTTGTCGCAATTCCATGGCCTCATATTGTTCCTCTTGAACGGACGGTTCCCTCATTGCAGTCTTGCGAGTACTTGCTGAGACCATGCTTTCTACTGCAATATTCTTCGATGTGCGCGGTTGATTCGCTGCATATCAGCGTTCAACGCAGCAACTGAGACTGATTTCCGATTCCAACCTCTTTTTTACTTGCACAGTGGGCTCGAAGAGGTTGCAAGTCTAACCAGTCTCACATCAACCCTATGAGCTCGGGACTTTCGTACAGGCGGCAATTCTTATATCACATGTTTTCCCACTCATTGAACGATATTAAACCTTTGAGGTCGCTTTTACACATGATTCGTTTCCTTGCATCTGAACTATACATGGACGTTTACCTCCCTATCAGCTTGATTCTTTGAGCTTCAAAGTCTTGCATTTTCCTTGGGACACAATACGGGTTTCTCTACTTCCGTCTTGCCTGGTTTCCGTTGCAGCTGGACAATTCTCCGTTGATTGAAATTGGAAATCTGATTGCGTTGACTCTAGCATCGTTACCCTAATTCTGGACGCCACGGCCCGCAAAGTCTTCATAATCTTCAGCACCCTAGATCTTCTGGTCTAGTTCAGCAGCAAAAGCAACGACCAGATTCACCACATCAACCAGCAACGTCTATCGCTCCTGGAACATACTCCACGCCTAACACTTTAGGCAACGGTGTTCTACCTCCTCAGACACATTACGGACAGCCCTCTCACGACCAGCCCTACTATACGTCGCATCCTACTACCTACACCACAGCAAGTGCACCAGCGCAGTACCCTTCAAGTGGTAAGATCTGTGCCCCGTCTTTTTAGATTGCTGGTTCTTCTGTCTCTATTCAAGCTGTGCCTTTTTTTTCCTTAGGAAAGAGATGGATGCGCATCGGAAGTTGACCCCAGAAAATGCTTGGAGTCTCGGGTTTCCCATGAAGATTGATTTCTTCTCAGCAAGTAAACACTGACTTCAATTAGGGCCGCCAGATCTCATGGCAGCAACAACTCAGATGCAGCGGCCATACCCGCCGATCTACCACACGCCACAGTCGAGCTCCCCAGCTTCGGTGGCTTCGCAGCCGCATGATCAACATGGCAGGAGCATCTACACTCAATCACCACAGATGACTTCGCACATCTACGGGTACCAGCCATATTCGTCACTGAATCCGGTGCCACCTTCACCATATGCGACGCACCCATCATCCCAGCAACATCCTCTTACGACCCAGCCCTTGATGATGCCGCACCAGACAACTACTGCGCAGATGTCCCACCAACCGCCGCAATCACAAGCGACTGGTATCAACAGCAGTCCGAGTTTGAAACTAGACACCTTGACGCAACAGCACACGCAGTCACAAAGGCCAGTTCTCAACCCACCCCATTCCACAACTCCTGGAGCTTCAATGCCTGGGAACAATGTCCACCAGAGTCCGCCGGTTGGAACAAGTTCTAGTGCGGCTCCTGGACCCATCCCCGCCACAACGCCTCTAGTTGTACGGCAGGATAGCAACGGCGTGCAATGGATTGCTTTCGAATATTCCAGAGATCGTGTGAAGATGGAATACACTATCCGGTGCGATGTCGAGTCGGTCAATGTTGACAACCTGAGCAAAGAATTCAAAACGGAAAATTGCGTCTATCCAAGGGCTTGCTGCAGCAAAGACCAATACAAAGGAAATCGGCTGGTTTACGAAACCGAATGTAACGCTGTCGGCTGGGCTTTGGCTGAGCTTAACCCTGCACTGAGAGGAAAGCGAGGCCTGATTCAACGAGCTGTTGATAGCTGGAGAAACAGCAACCAAGATCCTCGACTCCGGAGCAGGCGAGTGAGAAGAATGGCTAAACTGAACCGACGACAATCCGTTCAAGCTCAACAACAACCCAATCATATGGCAGCCGCCGTGACTCCTGTCGCACCGGGAGTTCCTGGAGCTGGCCTAGCTGGCCCTGGTCAAAGCGTGGCTATACCCCCAACACGACCGGGAGTTGGGCCCCTGAACATCGGACCTCCGCAGTTGCATCACCATCATGCTCAACCCGAGGGAAGTGTAAGCAATGAGGAAGTAAGCGGTATGTTCCACCAGATGTGATGCATTTGTTCAACACTTGTCGATACTTGACGTGCTATGGTGGAGATGTTTTCATGATCATGTATTATTTGTTCTGTATATGGTTTGTTAAGGATACCAGTGACGGAAAGGGAAAGTATGCGCGCCTTGATTTATACTTGATGTACTTGTATTCGCGCTGGATCGGTCGTTTCCATTTCTTTTATCTCTTTTCTTCGCCGGTCCTCGTTGCCCCAATACCCTGTGCCCTTTACTTGTTATTATCGTTGCTGTATTCCCTTTATGCTCTCGAACGTGACCTGCCACAGACAAACTCGGCGTAGGCTAATTCCACATACCACGATTCGGTACATAATATAGGTGCGGTTGATTACACGAATAGCTCGCACCGTCCATCCGTTTCAAGTGGCCACCCGCCGCCAGCACAGCCAGGCCCTGATATACGCACCGCACAGATATTCCATGGCTACCCTGCATTTCCCCAGGCAGCGAGCGCTTCAGGTGGCCTAAGCGGTCCATCAATGCCTCCACTGCTTCGAGAGGGCAGCATTAGCGCCCTCGGTCGCTCTCATACTGTGGCGACCTCGTCAAGCAAAGCTGGTGAGGCCGGCGATGACGACGACGAATGCAACCCAAGCAATGAAGTGCTGTTCGGAGACCTCCCAAAGGAAAAGCGCCGCAAGTTCGTTCTTGTTGACGACACACAACGAGGATGTCGCGTCCGGGTTAAAGTCATGCTTGATCAAGTAGATATGAACGAGATCCCCGATTCATATCGGATGTCCAACTCTGTCTACCCTCGAACATACTTTCCAGTTCAAATGAAGAGCCAGCCTGGGCGAGTGGTTCCTGGAAACAGATATTTCAAAGACGACACCGACGTCGAAGCCGACGAGGAGGCTGCTACAGTCGGGAGGACGATGGTCCCTGCGCCCTCCATCGATGGCGAGGTCGATATAGCCGTTCCGAAAATCTCAAGAAGCAGACGCAGGAAAGACGTCTTGCTTAATGATCTGGGGTACAGAATGAGCTGGAGTCAAACCCGAGTGTTCTCGAAGAGAATGTTATTTCTGCAACGATCTCGTGCGTACTATCATCTACCCCTTGCGTGATCTTCTTTTCTTCCACGTGTTACAGTGCGGCAGATAGACATTCTTGGCGATATCAAGTGTTTTTACCCTGATGAAAACCGAATTGTCTTGACTAACCCGTCTCGTTCTTCTTCATCTTAGTTGATGCCTATCGCAACAAGATGCGCAGTGCCATGCTGGCTGCTGGCCAAGATCCTTCTTCGATCCCACAACATTTCCAAACACGCAGCGGAAAGCGTCGATGGCTCGAACGCGACAAGCGAAACAATGCAGTTGCCGCTCCAGGACCTGACACCGACGTTGGCACTACTACCAACGCCGTATCTGCTTCCAAACGCAGTGCAGAGGAAGTCGAAGGCTAGGCAAGTCTCCGGTTACGTTGCAACAACACCAGCGCACCTGAAGATGCGCATCTTTCCTGTCAATATATTATGTCTTTCCATGCCGTTCGACTTCCATTACTCATGAGAATTTAGCGATCGAGCATGATTCTATTATTTTTTTATACAAACAAAATCACAATCAACGACAACCGGGAAACTCAGTAGTCTTCTTCTGCTTCCTGGATTACAGCGGGTTTCTTGACTTGCGTTTCTTCTCGCTTGATGCGCTGTTGATGACCATGGCAGTTTGGGACGATATATCTGAATGAATTGAATCAAATGAACAGGTGGACAACTTTTATTTTTCTCATGTGAATGGATTGGTTCTTCACGATCGTCGATGATATGTCTTTGCTCTTGCCTTCGTGCTTGTACCATACCTGTCTTTACCGCTGTATGCCTTCGACTTACTGATGAGTCAGTTGCTGATTTGATTGATGGGATACGATTAATGCTTATGACCACATTAATTACTAACGGGACCGGCCGAGCTGGAAAGGGTGTCTTACGACTGCTTGTGATTAAGGGAGTGGGACGGGACTCTCTCACCATGGACAGGTCTTGATATTTGAAGTTGAAAGGAAGAACTGCAATGCGAGGACAACAAATAAGAAGGAAAATACCAACGAGTCATTCCATTGATCTTCTTTGGCCTTTTATACTGCTTCTTTTAAAGAAAAGGGAAAACCTACTTTGTTTCGATAATTCTTATCATTGACCTGAATCTCAACGATACATGTCTTGAACATTTGGCTGCGTCTGATGATATCCTTGCACGAAATGAAAGCAAGCGCTCCATGATTTTCCCTCTCGAGTACTTGATTTACAGGCCAATTCAATACATTATTACTACTTTGATCAATAGCGTACTTAGATCACAATCGTGTAAGTCATTCTGCAATACTCACTTCGGCTAGTAGCGCAAAATTCTCCCATGTAACGGTCCTCCCGACATGGCAATAACCATGTTTTCAAATCAGCAGGATACATAAAGGCCCCAAGTGCAATGGAACGAGGCAGTTCCTCCTGGGCAGTTTGAGCTCGTAACCGTATGCGGCACTGTTCGAGTAGCGACCGAATTGCGGTTTGGTATGCATATCGTGGAGGACAACGTTGCAGCAATAATGCCGAAGGTCATGGTATGTGACACCCCAAAATTGCCTGAGGACGGAAAGGGCTTGTTATGCGTGGTCAAGCCTTGGAATTTGACTTGGAGAAGCGAGCGTACCGACCGAAAAAAAAATTAATCTGAGAGATTGCAGTCCACTGGAAATTGAGATTCAATGGAATGAGGTTGGATCTCTCTATATCACATTTTCTTCCCGACTGTTGTCTTGATCTTCTCGGCTGGTCGTACTCGGTGTAGACTGAAAGCAGTAACTTATTCCGCATGAGCTGGAGAAGGTCATTATTCCTGAGACCTCCCAACCTGTAGAGTCATTTTATTGTCTCCTTTTGGTAGGAATGCCTCCATCGCTTCTCTTTCTTCGATGTGCTTCTGATCTCATGACATGCTCCGTCCATGATGTTTGGGTGGGTTTCAGGCGCACGCCGGATTTAGTCGAGCCGCTTTTCTGGCGCTCGATGATTCGACCACACAACGTCGCAGAGTGGAGAGCGTCAGTCGGTCAGATCGTAAACAACGCCGACCGCTGATTCGATCTGACTCTGCCCTGACAACGGACACCACCAGAAATAACTAGCTAGTCTGTCTTCTGGATTTGCCGTTTGCCGTTTGGTCAGCTTTTCGCGGGGTAACTTACGAGACATCCCAAAACAAACAAGATCCGATGGCGATGATTATTACGACCTGGAGTATGAGACTCCAGACGGAGCAGCAGTAACGATCCAAGGCTCCAGCTCAGCCCGTGCTCCTATTTTGGGCTCGTCCCTGCCTTTTTCCCTAACTTGATGGTTGTCGGGGACACAGCCGCCGCCATCGTGTCTCGCCGCATTCAGAACGCTCTCTCGTCTCATGGAACGTTGCTTTTGAACGTTGCTGATTATTCTCCGCTCTAGTGCATCTGGCACTCTCTCACCTTGCTGTTCTTTTTCTTTTACGCTCCTCCCATCTTCTGAACTGTTCCTAGGATACAGATCCGAGGTGTGCTGTCGCTCTCAGCAGCATTGCGCTCGACATCTGTGTGGTTTGCAGGCATTGGATATCTCGACTGTCGCCGAATACCTACCTGATAGCGTCCGTGGCATCAGATTGTCTTGCTGTCTCACCGTTTGCCAATCGAAGACAACATTCATCGGACGATCCCAGGAACCGTTGGTCTCACTGTCGAATCCTGTCGCAATTTTTGCGTTTTTGACTGGGAAAGAAGTACTCATACTGTCGTCATTGTCTGGTAACTCGTGCCATTCTTCAGGACCAACTATACAGTTTGTATAAAGTTTGTATACAAGCTACGTTTCGTGGCGGTCTATCGCAGAGACCCTCTTTCCCTGAACCTCGTGGCACAGATCGACAATCGGCGACCACCGATTGTCCTCCACAAGCATGTCCGGTCCTAACCGGATGTTCAGCTTCAATCAGGGCGATGAGCGCCCATTGCGCCCAGGCGATCGGGAAGATGCTCATCCCAGCGCGATCGCCCCGGTTCCAGAGCCGGCGCCTTCTGTATATGCCAGCTTTCAAAGCCGCGACGTCAATGACAATGGAGATGCACCTCCGCCGCCTCCTCCACATGGTGGCACAGGCTTCTCGTCGGGTCAAGATGGCAGGAATTGGGGCCAAGGCCTAGGTTATTCGCAGTCGATGCCTACGGACTCGACGGTAACTCCTGGGATGGATAACCTTGGCCCGGCAGCGGTTGGGGGAGGCATCAGTGGCATTGCTCTAGGCGTTGCGAACGCTCACGATCGCCAAAGCGGCTTGGACGCTTTACGGTCGATGGATGGTGCGCGGGACTCTGCATACGACGGACCGCCAGAACGAGGCTATAATACTACCGGTTCGGACAATCCGTACGTACCCCCCGTGCCAGACACAAGAGGATACGGGGGTCCGGCAACGTCGAGGGCGAGAGACTCGTACGGATCAAACGTTGCGTTGGGCGGCAATGCAGCCCCGCCAGGTCACTTGACTCCAGGACAACCTTCGCCTCACCTCACTCCGTCAAATCCGTCCGAGCGCAGTCTCTTGGATCAATACCAGAGTCCGTACCAGGCAGCGGCGGGCTTCCAGAATGGGCCTTACCAAAGAGATTCTGTGTACAGCTGCAGAGGGGGTCCTCTCGAGATTAACCCTGACGAGATCGCGGATGATGGGGACGACGGCTTCGACCACAGTCCGCAGCGGAGATCCGCGCACGGTTTCCCAGCCGCGGCCGGAGGAGCCGCTGCTGGTGGAATTCTGGGTACACTTGGGGGAATGATCAAGGGGCCAAAGGCTACCGCCACAGCTGGGCCGTCGTATGGTCCTGTTCCTGGGGCCGGCTTGGAGGCCGGAGAGAAGAGACGAGTGTTAACGCGTCAATCGAAGGGACCTCGAAAGAGAGGGTGGGTTGTCGGGCTTGTGCTTGGGATTATTATCATCGCAGCGATTGTTGGAGGTGCCGTCGGTGGTGTACTCAGAAACCGCGGAGGTGTTCCGACCTCAAGTGGCAGCGATAGCTCCACGAGCACGGCGTCAGGCAATAATGGTGATAATGGTGATCTGGACAAAAACTCCCCCGAGATTCAAGCGTTGATGAACAACAAGAACTTGCACAAGGTCTTTCCAGGGATGGATTATACGCCGTGGGGAGTACAGTATCCATTATGTCTCACGTATCCGCCCTCGCAGAACAACGTCACTCGCGACATGGCTGTGCTCTCACAGCTGACCAACAACGTCCGACTCTACGGCACTGACTGCAATCAGACGGAGATGGTTCTGCACGCAATCAATAAACTGGAGCTGACCGACATGAAAGTCTGGTTAGGGGTGTGGATCGATACGAACACGACGACGAACGAAAGGCAACTACAGCAAATGTACAAGATCATTGACGAGACCAAGGACAAATCCATTTTCAACGGAGCCATCATTGGAAACGAAGCACTATTTCGCGCCGGTCCGGATATCGCAACCGCCCAGGCTAATCTGATCAACTATATGAAAAGCGTGAAGGCCAATTTCACGCAGCGCAACCTCAACCTGCCTGTTGCGACATCCGACCTGGGTGACAATTGGAATGCGCAACTTGTCGAAGTGGCAGACATCGTCATGTCGAACGTCCACCCTTTCTTCGCAGGCGTGAGTGTTGACATTGCTGCCAACTGGACTTGGGATTTCTGGCAGAGTCACGATGTTGTTCTCACGCAGGGCACCAACAAGAAGCAGATCATCTCTGAGGTCGGATGGCCGAGCGGTGGAGGAAACGACTGTGGCTCTAATAATGACTGCCCGAACCCGACTGCCGGTTCCGTGGCTGGCATCGACGAGATGAATAAATTCATGTCGGAATGGGTCTGCCAGGCTCTTGACAATGGCACGGATTATTTCTGGTGCGGTGTTGCTGCTCTTCAGTCTCTGAAACTCGGCTTCGGGCTAACAAATGTCAACAGGTTTGAAGCGTTCGATGAACCGTGGAAGGTCATATACAATACACCGGGGAAAGAGTGGGAAGACAAATGGGGTCTCATGGATGCCGCGCGCAACTTGAAGCCGGGTCTCAAGATCCCAGATTGTGGTGGCAAGACGGCCACATGATGCATACCTCCTCGCCTAACTTATGCTCATCCGGTATTATATCATGACCTTCTTCACAGCGTTCTGAGCCAAGTACATCCGCTGCCTTTCCCTTTCCGTCTTTCTACCTTCTTCATACCCTTTACCTTCCTGGATCATGGCTCGAATATGGGAGGAGCTTATACAAAAGTAATGATGTCTACGAAACATGATGATTCCTGTTTCTTCAAAGGGTGCTTATACCCAGCCCCTATTGACAAGTGAGTTTTAATGCTGTACGTGTTGTATATAGTCTTGACTTCGTTCATGTTCATTGTCTTGAAGCTATCCTGTTGATTTATCGAGCCCACCCGTGGGCAAGCTCTGGTCGCAGCAGATGTGGAATTGACACCACGCGATGGTCGACTTGCTCTCTGATAATTCATGATGCACTCAACCCTTTCTGAGTGTCTATATTGTGAACCTCCAATCCATAGCCCAAAAGGAGTATACATCTACTCTTTCTCCCAATATAACCGCATATTCCAAAAAGCATGTTCATTCGGTTCGAAAATAGGAAGCCGGCACGACTCTCTCGTATCCAAAAATGCATTCAACACGTCTGAATCGGTGTTTTCCAAGGGCCCGCCGAACAGTAGAGCCGGCTGTGATGGGAGTAGCTGCTCGAGATGTGACTTCTCGGCGCCCGGGCAGAAGAGGAATGTGTGTGAGTTCACGAGGTCAAAGGCGGCTGGGTGCTTCACCACGGTGATTCCGAGGGACGAAAGGAGGGCTTCATCGAGGGAGTTGAAGACGGGGTCTTGGGCGAAGATGCGTGGTGGGGAGGCTCTATCGTTGTCGGGATGTAGTGGGCCTGTCAAGTATTCAACATGGAGGGGGTCAGCAGACTGGATTCCATGCATTCGTCTTAATTGGTCTCAAAGTGGCAATTGCCATCGCCAAGTGAAGACAGAAGATCCCTTTTCGAAGCAGAATCAGGTCTGAACGAACCGAAGAAATCGATAATGCTTGCCAGCGCGGCAAGCTGGTACAGCGACACACTCCTGCGATCTACCCAGCCACCACGGAGAAAGCCACTGGGACTTCCTAGTCCAAGACAGACAATCGCGACCGGCTCAGCTGCTGCCGTTGCGGTATGCTCTTGTCCTTCTCCTTCAGCTTCCGCATGTACCTGTGTCTGGACGGAGTGATGTGCACCACTCCCCGAACACCACCACCGCCGCCGCCCGCGCCGTCGTAGCGCCTCCTCCACCGCGCGCCAAGTCGAAGAGTTCTCCCATTTCTGCCGATGGCTCCGAAACTGCAGCAGCAATTCATCCAAGGTGAGGTTCCGCGGTGCTTCCGCGGGGAGCAAGCTCACTGGTCCGTTGCCAGGAGCGGCGCTGGCGGCAGCGGCCGTTCGAAGGGCCTTACGCGCGTTTCCGCCTGTGGTGATGTGCGTCCAGCCATTCTCGTCTGTGACTTCGAGGCGCTTCTGATGCGTGTGCGTCGGGAATCGTTTCTTGCGCGAACTGTGGGGCATCGTCGTGGGTTTGGCACGTAGTATTGAACAGAAGTGTAGGCCCTTCAGGTCATCGGGTTAGGATGGTGGCTTGTCGCTTGTCGGCATGTCGTCTTCACCTAGTCCATCGCAGGTGAATTGGCTGGCTAAGTGGTTAGCTAGCTTAACTAGGCTCAATCATATCGAAGGATATATAAAGATGAATCGACTCCGCTGTGATGAACGCTTGCTCTTAAGGTGGTGTGGGGTCTTGAAAATTTTTGGCGCCGATACTGCTGCATTTTTGGGGGGAGCTTTTGGCAGCGGGTCGGCTTCTCCCGAGCCATATCAAATTAAGGATAACTTTTCTAGCCCAGTACTCCGTATATCTGGTTTTATCATGATGAATTGTGATTTTTTTCTCTGCCTTCTTCAATTGGCGATTATCCGTGACGAAAAGTATGCCTTTGGATTATGGAGGCCTGATCCGCCAGAGTCACTCTCGGCTCGTCTTCAAGGATCGGTTATCGACCGTTCTGATCGCGTTGAAGAGATTGGTCTTCTACGGTAGAAATAAACTGCCACAAGGAGAAGAAAGATGAGATCGCGAATCAGGATACCATCTTAGCATGCCTCTGCGCTGCATTTAGTTTGATCGGGAGAGTTCAACCAAATCGTTCTTGTTCTTTGTCGGGTAGTCGAGGACATCCACTGACGTGAAACATATGCACAGCGGATACCTACAGAAAGCCCGTGGACAAGGCATTGTTCATTCCATACCGTGCGGAGTATGGAGGACTCCGTAGATCCGCTGTGTGTCTTATTCAATTGGGTGTTTGAGACCTCGAGTCCCCTCCAAGCTACTAGTAAGCATCATGGGTAAAGCTTCGCCTGCGGAGAGTACAGCAGGCCTACACAAATGTTCCGTTCCTTTCATGCACACTACTTTCGACTTTGCCATGGTAAAGTATTATGCATTTCAGGAAACAGGCACACAGTGCTTGTTCTGTGCGAGCAGAATAAAAATCACCTTGGATCGACAGCCGATGCTTCAATGACAACGACTCCATAAGCGCCGTGTACCCGTTGACGTCCAGTAGGATAGTGCTGCTCACCTAGCGCACTGCAAGTTCGGGCGCGTCCTCAACCACAAGCCACGAATAAGATGTCACACACAGCCTCTGGTGCTTCTTGTCCATCGTGCTGACGTGATGTGACTCGCAGCGTCTATCGGCTCCCCTTGTCGTGGGCTGCAATCACTCAAGAACGGCCCCTGTTTACCCGAAAGGTTCCTTTCTCTTCACCAGGGCATCCAACACCACTGACTGGCTCACGCTCAGTGCTCCTCGTCCTCCCGCCGTCGAATCGGCTCTGTATACAGGCTTACTGGTGAAAAGTTGACCCATCAACCTGCAGGCTTGGTCACCTCGCCGTTCTGCATCCTCACTCGTCCAACTCTTTCCCCGCTGGGCGTTTGCCCTTGCACAACCTGGACCGAATGTCTTCCCCTCAAAAACTCTCTCCAGCCCCAATGCTGAGCTCATCGTTCATAATGAACGACTCTCATGAGCTGAACGGTTGATACGATTTACGCCGCTTTGCTGACCGGCAGAAGATCTCCTGACTAAATTGCGAAGAAGAGGGAGACAGATAGCTGAGTGAACGGGGGAGAGACATCCGCAGAGGACGTTCTCTGGTCCTAATATTCATTCGCATTTTCTTTCCTCTTTCTTCATCTTGGATCCTTCCAAGACCACAGCACATCATGGAATCGCGACAATCGTTATCATGGTGGAAGACTCTCGTCGCAGTCCTCTGCGCAAGTCTAGCGCATGCCCACACCGTCATCACATATCCTGGGTACCGAGGAAACAACCTCTACACCAACGGCACAGTCGAGCAGACGAACGGCCTGGGACAGGCATATGAAAATGGGTCCTACGTTTATCCTTACGGGATGCTTTGGATGTATCCTTGTGAGCATAATGCCCGCCCAAAAAACCTTATGAACTCGAAGTGATTTTTTTCTTGTTAACTCGCTACTTCCAGGCGGAGGCATGCCCACGTCAACGAATCGAACCAAATGGCCAGTGCAGGGAGGCGCCATCGCAGTTCAGCCAGGCTGGTTCCCGGGACACCAGAAGGCATTCTTCTATATCAACCTGGGCCTGGGCACCATTCCACCGAATATGAGCCATCCAATGCTCCCTCCCTTCGAGATCATAGGCCCAACCAACAATCCTTACCCCGGGACCTTTTGTCTTCCGCAGGTTCCTCTGCCTGCCAATATCAGTGTCAAGGTGGGCGATCATGCAACAATCCAGGTGATTGAGACTGCGCAGCATGGCGCTGCTCTTTACAATGTAGGTACCCCGTTCACCTTTCATGGCGTGTGGGATTTGTTCGTGCTGTTCTGACATGACATGACAATGTGCCAGTGCGTGGATATCGAATTCGCAGAGCCAGAAGATGTCGCCGAGGTGACTCGCGAGAATTGCTTCAATTCAAGCGATATCCAGTTCGCATACGTGTTCACTACTAGCTCGCTTTCTTCCGACGCAGCTGTGCTGCGACCTTTGAGACGGAATCTCCTCGGTATTGTGCCGTTCTTCGTGGCAGCTTTCTTTGGCTTCATGATGTAGACTTTGGCTTTTCTTGCTGTTTTCTCATTCTCAATGTGTCCTTTCGCAAGTGACACCGCACATACCCATGAGCTAGCTGGACTCGGTTCGATTTTGAGTTCATTTAAGGTGATAGTCCCTTTGTTTAATGTTCCTGAGTGGAAAGAAACCCAACCATGCAATTTGGAGTTGGCCGGATTTCGTTAACTCTTCTTCTTCTTCTTCTCTCTTGGCACAGACGATTCATATCATAACATCAGGAGCGCTCCTCAATATGCGCTCTTAACCATCTGCTCTTCTTTCGCAGTCCATATTAGTCTCGACCCACAACGCGAGAGCTCCAAATACAATACCGTTCCTCATAAAGAGAATGAGAAGCAGGGGCCGCAGTAGGGAATGAAATGAACTGAATAGTATAGTCAACTGCTGCTAAATCCTCCATGAACTGTCGTGAAACATTGATTCGGCATAATTCATAATGATACTCAAGTGAACTCACGGAGACTCAAACAACGAGATATGGCTTGCAGAATCACACACTGGCTCGCTGATGAATATGTTAGACGCCGTTCATCGAAGTGTGCTCTGCACGAGCTCCAAGATAGCCTGGGCAACTTCCACAGGACTTTCCTGCGGAGCCCAATGTCCGGCGCCCTCAATCAGCTTCAGAAAGCGAAAGTCACTGCACACCGTTCCGTCCACCATTTTCTCCAGGGCCCCAGGCTCCTGGTAGGTGCCCCAGTCCATCTTGCCCGAGACAAACGCACAGGGAACCTCGATTTGCTTCCCCGCAAAGGTCTCAAAATCCCGCGTATACCGCCCCCCTGCAGCAGTCCGAACGCGATACCAATTCAATCCCCCCTGGAAGCCTGTCCGTCCGTACTCCGCAGCATAAACCGCGAGATCCGAGTCGGGAAGCCAGGCGTGAGAAGCATGTTTCGCGGCGTTGGTCTCCCGCGCCATGTCGAGACGGACCGCCTCCGGCATCGTGGCGTTGAGCGGCATAATGTAGTAGTTTGGCAGCTTGACGAGCTCGGATGCTGTCCACGCCCGCAATGGACGTGGATCGTTGCGCGACCATGATCCGCTCTTGAGGTGGAAGTAGCCTCGTAGGAAGGTATGGAGGCCTTCTGGAGGAGAGGTCATCTCCCTGTTCGCGGACGCAGTCGAATAGTACCATTTGTAATGCTTCCGTCCTCTCGCTGCAAGATCCTGATGGACATCGACTGCTGCGGAGGCCTCCATGCCGCCTGAACGATGGACGGCGCCCTCCGCCGCATGGTCATCGTTGGCGGTGTTGAACGGCAGCACAGGACTTCCGTTCAACGGATGACTGAGAAGTACGACACCCTGGAAGAAATCCGGCCGGACCAGCGCACACATGGCGGCCGAGACTGCGCCGCAGTCGTGGCCGACGACGCAGCGGACAGAGCGATAGCCCAGCGCATGCACAAGGAGGACTACATCCCGGACGAGGTTTGTTAGGGAGAAGCTGGAGACGTCGACGTCGTCGAACCCCCGGGTATCCCATCCTGTTGTTCGTCCAAAGCCGCGCTGGTCAGGCGCGACCACGTAGAAGCCAGCTCGTGCGAGGAGCGGGATCACCTTGCGCCAGGAGTAGGCGAGTTCGGGAAATCCGTGCAGAAGCACAATCAATGGGCGGTCTCGTTCGGGTGTGCAGCCCGCTTCGAGAATGTGGAATGTCAGATCGCTGGTTTTGATGTATCTACTGGTGACTTCGGGGGGTAGGGGCAGAGGTTGAAGCTCATCGGATGGATTGGGATGTGCCATGGTCGGTAGGAAACAGAGGCAATTAATGATTTTGAGCTTGCGGTCAATTCCACGTTGTGATGATCATGACATTCTCAGCAGCAACGGCTGCTTCATCCAAGTGCTATTCATAGTCCTTCGGGAAAACCCATTAGGCAAAAGGTACACTCAGATCGACACAGTGTGTTGGATTCGATCATAATACTCTGTACACTCCGTACATTATCTATCGCCGAGAGGACATAATGAAGATTCCCCGCGACCCACCTGTTGGGGCATTCTGATTATCTTGTCTTCACCTTCCTCTCTCAATAACCCCACTGCTATAGGCATACATATCCGTGTTCATCCTCTTCTTGACTAACTAACACCCTAGTTTTGACTCATCTTAAGAGTCAGCCTTCAACAAGATCATCTCATGAAGCAAGTCCAGAGTCTTCCACATCGGGTCAATAACCAGTTTAAGATGGCATCAAATCAGCCAATACCCATTCCCAATGGCTTTCCCTCGACAATGCTGAGGCTGTATCGGAACTGTACGTGCTCAGCCCTGGAGTACCTGGGTACATTCCGATTGAGCTACCATAGATCTTCCACTCTTGGAGAGACTCGATCATTGGTTTGATGGGTCGTAGTGGGTACTAAATCCGCCCAGGTAAGTCCTCGTCCAGGGCGGTCGATTATTGTGTCGTCATCGTCATCAAGGAACAAGGGATCTCTAGAGCTGCGAAAGTGTGAGAGGTCTTTCCAAGGAGTGACTTCTTTTGGTACAACAGCGAGGATCGAAAGGGTAAAAATGATGTGCTCGAAAGGATTGCTCCACAACTGCATCTCAACTTCAAGTTCATTCTTTCATAAACGTATGGTGGTCCCTGTCCTCCAAAGTGGTTCCTTAGACTGAGATCACAGACTTTGAGTCCATGACGCAACTCGCCTTTTTCGCTGTGCTCGATCGTCAACCCATACAACCCACTTTTTCTCAACCGTCTCCTCCTCCTCTCTCCATGTGTTTATCTTCCATGTTGTTTCCTTTGTCTTCGTCCTTCCAATAATATTTGCGAATAGAGATTAATTTCTAGTCGGAATCGCTGGGTGTTCTCTCCTCCAGACCCAACCACGTACGTTTTCCTGCTGTGGTGGACATCCGCTCGAGATCTCCGTCTCTCTGCATCCTCCGCGACCCGCCTTTTTGCGCTGGCAGAACCTCTCTCCAGAGTATTAATTATTGTCTGTCTGATCTCCCACACATCCTTCCTTTCTCGACGATTGCTGCGGAATAGACGCACGACTGCGTCGTTTTACCTGCTACAACCTCTTTTCGCCTCGTTTATCTCAGGCATAAATTTCGGGATCAGATTGCTACGTCCGTGTGTGTCGCCGCAAAGAGGCAGACGCCGCCTCTTTGACTGGCTGCTCTTGAGGTAAAATGTTCCGTCGCAAGAGGAGCTCTTCGCATCATCAGGTATTGCTCTTCCGGCCGTATTGGGTCATCGCTGAAAATGAGTGACCCAATCTCTCTCCTCCCAAGGACCTAGCTCCCTGGAAGCCCGGTCATGTCTCCCACAACTGCTAATCTTTTTCTATGACCTATGTATTGTAGCCTCTGAGTGCAAGTTCATCGCAATCCGCCCATACCGCCGCCGCTCATGCCTTCCTCAAAGCCCAACCTTCTACGACGAGCCTCTCGTCGGCGGCTGCCGCAGCCGCCCTCCGGAGTATGACTCCCACTCCCACGCCGGTCGAAAATGTCCAGACCAAGCGAATCATGCAGCGGCGATCGTCCTTTTCGTCGCAGGGCAGCGGATCACCCAGTCTTCGTCCGGGAAGCAGCAATGGTCTTCATCGATCGAGGAGCTCGGGCTCCATGAGCTTAAGGACGTTTCGTGATCAGTCACCGCGTCGACCAGCTACCAGCTCCGGCCCGGTTGATGTTCCTCCGTTGCCCTCGATGCCTCCTGGTTTCGCGGAACGGAAAGGTTCCAATCGCCGATCAGTTAGCTTAGAACCTTCCATGCGAACGCCCTCCGCAGCGAAACGCTTGTCAGGTCGTGGTGCGAGCGTGGATAGATATTCCGCCGCGTCACCCACTTACCCATCCCATCGTGTCATGAGCTCAGGCGCCGTCCCCGGTGTTGAGAGATCGGCCAGCAGAAACTCCATCAACTTTTCCTATCCGATAACCGCTCGTCAGAACTCCCCTCGCCAATCGCCTGACTCTGTGGACCACAATGAAATATCGACGGAGACTTCACTGGCTCATGGGCTGCAGCCTGCGGAGGTTGCTCTTATTCAGAATTCCGTTTCTCAAGCTGCCAACAAACCGGTCAAAAGGAAGTCCAAGGTCCTCGCGCCTGGGAGTGCGGAAGGGAGCCACTTTGCAACTGGCACTGCGGGTGCTCGTCCAAGAGGCTCTGCTGTCGCAGCGGCACAGGCAGCCAATTGGCAAAAGGATGACGCTAATCGCCCAAATGCCACCGCGCCCGATGATGTTCCTCAGGGTGGGGTTCCTAGAAGGGAACAAGACAGAGAGCGACAGTCTGACGCGCCGTCTTTCGATCAGACTGGTGACTTGGAGACCTCGGACATGCAAATGGCAACGCCAGGGATTGAACAGACTGATCAAGTCCATCGCAGTCGTCCGTCGCGTCCCCTTCCGAAGAAACGTCCCTCCACCGTTCGCGAAGACTATGAAGGAGAGGAGCGTGCGGAAGCTGGCACGGCATTGGAAAACCTCGATCAATCTCATGCCGATAGCCGCTTGTCGAACAATTTTGTCCAACCGCCAATTGGGGAGAATCGGGACATTCCCTATCTAAGTCCTAGAGATGAAATTCTTATTGCCAGTTCTCCCCTCGTGGACGGAGCTCACGAACCACTAACGGCACAAACCGCTGCCCCTTCAGAGGTTCGCGAATCTACCGAACTACGGCCCGGAATCGTGCAGTCGCACGTCCGTCAGTCGAGCAGCCCGGGCAGATTCGCGCGTTTCTCGAACCGACTTTCGGTCACCGGCGAGGTCTTGCATGAACCTCCACCTAGATCAGTATCGCCGGCAAAATCCGCATTGAAGCATTCGCCGAAGAACTCCCTGTCTCCAGACAGAAGAGCTGGATTTGCGAGTCGGCCCGCTCAAGCTCCAAGCGAGATATCGGATGGGACATCGGTTGCGTCAGATGATGGATCAAGACAGGGTTATAGAAAGAAGCATGCCAAAGTGAGCTTTGACGACGAGGCTGAAATCGTCGGTTTCGCTGCAAGTCCACCAACATCCCCCGAAGATTACCTCCCCGACTTCTCACAGACGAAGTCCAAATCGAAATCCCATTGGTTTGGTGTCGGCAAAAAGAAATCCACGGATGGGGAGGAATTTGGTGATGTACTGAAGCCCCGTCCTACGCTTCCCTCGTTTGGGAGTATAAGGGGATCCCGCGATGTGGAGCAGCAGATACCTACACACGAGGTTCCTAGCGACGATGAATCGATAGCTTCATCAGGCTCGGATGCGATGGTCGACAACATGCCCCTTTCTAGTGATCATGCCATAGGTGGAATTCTCGCGAGCGCTGGCGCCAAAGAACCGAGAGAGGTCGACCAGACAATTGGGATGCCATTTGCTCATAACGGCTCCAATACTGTGACGGAGAGCAATGGGTACACAATCGAACCCAAGGAAATTTCCCCCACTACTGCATCTGGTGTGTACGTTGCTGGGGACGATCATGCGGGAGGGCAAAGCGATCATCAAGGAGAAGAGACAATGAAAGTGATTTCAGAGGGTGAAGTTGGAGAAACACCCAAATCGAAAGCCCTGGTACCCACCATTGCTGTGCAACCAGCCTCACCAGAGCTTGGGAAAGGATGGTCAAGTCTCGAACTGTATCGTGTTCCTGGAGGATTCCCAGTAACATCATCGGAAACGGATTCCAAAGCCCTCGGCGAGAGACGTGAGGAGAATCTCAAGGCTAAATCCGCATCGCACGCTGCTGCCACTGCCAAAGGTTCCAATGCTGAGGACATTGGAACTGATGGCGAATCTGGCGATAGTATCTACAGCGACGCAGCTGAAGACTGGGACTATACCGATGGTGAGGGATTCGGCTCTATCAATGCAATTGTGGACAGCGATGCCGCACCGATTGGATTGGCATTGGCTACACCAAGTGGTCATCCAGGGGTTGCCTCGGACAGCAATGCGTCAACAAAGGCCGTTCCCTCAGGCTTGCCAGCAGATCAGCGCCCGCCGCAGAATGCGAACATTGGTCATGCTGCGCCTCAGGACATCGCCAAAGGACACGCTTCGCAGGCTCACGCCAAAGGAATGGTCCTTGAAAATACGGATCATCAGCCTGTTGATTCTCCTCCTGCCTCTCCAGTCGAACCTCTTCCGTTTTCCTTGCCATATCCTCCTTTTCCAATAAAGCTTAGAGCTCAAGCAATTCTCACCAGTTCAAATGCGGCTGCGAAGGAGGCAAAACGACCACTGTCCGTGAACGCCTACGGAAGCTCGCGACCACGCGAGACTGTGCACGGCTCGGAAAGCCCTACCAGTACACTGTCAAAGCCATCTGCAAATGTCACTTCAGGTGCCCGACAAAGAGTCGGCCGCGATGCCAAAGCCAAGAGACCTGTTTCAATGGGTCCTGAGGTCCTCACTGGCGACACGCCGGCCAGTCGCAATGATGGTCGTCATCAGCCAGTTCGCCCTCGCAGAACGATGTCAAATGACAGTGACTCATCTAGTAGCTTCAAGCGATCGAGACGCTCTTCGAAATCAGACGGGAGCTTCACTATGAGGCGCACTCTGAGGAGTCCCGAAGGCATTCACTCGCAGTCTCCACCTGCCAGCCCGACACATCCACATGAGCGTAGACCGTTTTCATCAGGGCCTAGCTCTGGTACAATGCGAGCTTCATTACAAAGTGGCAGTGGGCAGGGGAAGTCTACGAGGTTTCTGGGCGCTGTCAGGATGTCAAACGCGAAGCCGGCAAAGGCAACTGGCCTTCATTTTGCGTCGCGCTTCGACGATTCTGATGATGAACGACAGGGCCCTCAGTCGCGCAACTTCCGCAGTCGATTTGCAGATTCGAGTGACGAGGATGAGCCCGCTATCAGCAATTTACGCCCTGTCAGAGGGATCCCACGCCGTCAAGGCGCAGATGATGGGGATTCTACTGAACTCGAGGATAGTTCTGAAGAGGAGGGGCCTTCGCCTGTGCAGCGCGGGCCAGTACCGAAACCAAGTGCGACGGATACATCAGGGCTCGCCGCTGTAGCCAGATCTCGAGGTGTGACTAAAGCTGAACTGGAAGAATTCCTCAACCAGCCCGTCAGAGGGCGTAAGCGTGGTTTCTTTAGCCTACTGGGTAGATCGAAGAAGCCCAAGGATGTCGACCACAAGATCCGCAAGTCGAAACTCGAAAGCCCCTCGAGACGTGATAAGCATCTGGAACGTTCGCGTCAGGAGCTCGAACAGTTACGATACGATACCTTCGCGGGTGGCTACGGCAGCGGAATCGTCACTACAGTCACTGCGGACCCTGTCGAGTCGCCATCTTCCAAACCGCACAGACGCCTCTCAAAGAGACATACAGTTGGCGATGCTTGGCCGCTCCGCCCACAGCTGCAGGATTCTTCTATGCCAGACCCAATTGCTGAGGACGGCAAGGAATCTGAGCGGCCGCAAACTTCAGACGGCGTTGTACAACAGAACGGGCATACTGTCAACGGCGACAGGGATGCGCCGGCCGCCGAAATAGCCAAGGATCCTGGGACGTCTCGCTTCGGGCCAAACGGGGACTCCCAGCCTGATGCTGAGGGTATTGGCCGTTCAGTGTCAGACGTCGTTATTGCTGGGTCTGGCAGGAAGAAGCGCTTCCCTCTGCTGAGGAAGGCTTTCGGCCTGCGTACATGAACGCTTGGCCGGCTTTATCGTTGAACGAAATCCCGTGACGACTACGGCTTCACTTCTTGTCTTAATATTTTTTTTTCTTTCGCGCGCTAATGATTTTCTATTTGTTCCGTCTCGATTCGAGGACGGCACCTTCAAGTCGCCCGGTTGCTATTGACGATCGCAGCCGTGGTACTGCCGTATAAGATTTTATGACATGATTTGTTGCAAAACTGCTGATGATTCCCTAGAAGTACTTACAAGTACTGTGACGCGGTGTTTATTATTGATCTGATACCCTCGTTTACTTCATCTTACACAAGATCGGTTTAATTTCCGAATCTCTCTTCACATATACATGTTACCTTTTGCTGCATAACACGACTTTCTTCTTACATTAATCTTTGTTCGGGCTTTTTTTTCTTTTGTGAACTAGAATTCAAAAGGGACGAGCTCAGGGAGCGCTCTGGCGTGCTGCTGGATACCTATGTTGTTCGGCAGGGGGAAATAATGAATGGGCGAGAAGGATTGGGATTCTTCACCGGACGGGTTATGGCTGTTATATGAGGACAAGGCACTGCCATCTATTACATCAATGTGATCATGTAACTTTATAAATGCATTCATCCTCGGGACAAATCCTCGTGGCGAAAATCACTGTGAGTTCCCGATTATGTCCGTGTCCAAGATGTAAGGCCTACTGACGGGCAAGGTAAGTGAGTACCTATGGAGTACTGTAGAGTCTAGACTCGAGACGGCGCGACAAGCTGGCAATGAGGGTCTTCATTGCGTGGCTCTACAAAGAAGCTGATCATTGGGCCAATGGGTTAACGAGAGGTTGGTCGAATCCTACCGAACACTGTCGGCGGGACAGAAGGCCAAGCGAGAGAGAAAGCAAAAAGAGAGGCTGGAGCAACAGCAACAGCAACAGCAGGAAGAGTGTGCTCGACATTGGGACTCGTGAAGATGGACGGACGCAGATTCGCCTTCAACAGACGAGGCGGGCCGTGGAGCTACCCACTCCACTCTGGCTGAGACTTGCGATGGGGCATGCAACATCAGCTCCAATAGACTCCAACCACGATGCCCAAGCTGACCCTTCTTTCGCACCTGGGATTCTTTGCATTCGATTTGTCTCGAATGGATCATTGTGTGCACATCGCCTCTTGATACATTCTGGGCATATCGACCTGCGTGGAAAAAGAATTCCCTTTCCGGCAATACTGTAATTCATAATTGAGGAGAAAGACAGAGATCAGCTGGTGCCGCCTGGTGGTCCATGGATCCGTAGCCTAGCTTTCCAGATGGGGCCGGGGGAGTGCGGGTTGCCATGGTGATGTGGAGGAAAGTGATCCATCATGATCCCAGGGAACGAATGTGGCTGGTGCTGGCCAACCTCTTCAACATGTGAAGGAATCGCATCACATCGATCTTTGATATCTTGATTGAAGGTACGGAGTAAGGAAGGTACTGTATTGTACAGTAAACTACAGTACAGATTGTACTGGTAGCTGTCGTGGCCATGCATACGACACCAACATCTGTATAGGAAAGGAATTCGTAGTCAAACCGTCCAGTTTTGCGAGTCAAGGTTGAGGAGAATGAGCAACTTCAAGATCAAACGGAAGAGGATTCATTGATACAATGAATGATCATCATCGTCATCGTCTCAGTTCCTCGGAACAAAGCATTGAAGCAGTTCGTTGGACCGAGCAAACACGATGCCGGGAGCGGTAAGGTCTTGTTTACTTTTCTGATAACAACAACAACAGCCGAGCTGAGAGAAGAGCCCAGAAACATAAACAGGAACCAGCCCCCCCCCTTCGGTCTCTTCTTCTATTTCTTTCTCCGTTGTCTTTCCATTCCTCATCTTCTTCCTTTCTTCCATTCCTCACTTTTCATCTCTGTCCGCTACATACCCCGGATCGAGAAGCTTGTCGTGGTTGTCTCCATCTCACATTCCAACGATCTACTTTATTTCTACCCCGTAATCTAGAGAGGCAAGAAAAGAAGCACCTCGCTGCTTCACTTTCTCGTCCTACCGGTCCAAGAAGAAGACTTCTCCCCAGTTAGTCTTTTCTTGTCTCGCCTTTCGAGTTGTTTCGCAACAGTTCGAAAGGCATTCGAGAAAAGACGCGGAAAGGACAGGCAATCTGGACTTTGACGCCCGCGTCCCCATCCCCTTCAGTGTCTTCCCGTCGTCGTACCGGAGTGACGCTGTCTCTGAGACTACTCTGACGAGAGTAGAGGGAGAAGTCAACGTTGATCGCACTTCGCGCGTCGAACGGGAAGATACTCGAATCTCTGCTCCTCTCCCTGACCCTCGTGTCTACGGAAAGGAAGAAGTCGATCTTCGCATTCGTGACGAACGTCGTCGTCCCGCTCGCCGCTACGAAGATTACACCTCCGTCTACGAGGAGCGTATTGACAGGCGTGCCCCTGAGGTAGAGCTTACCCGTGAACGGTATGTCTTCAATTTTCCTTCAAACTTGTGTGACTTTTTTGGTGTGGCTCTTTTCCACTCCTCTTTTCTTTTTTTTCCGTCTTTCACCGCTGTTTTGATGCCCAACCATGAGCCGTGTGGAGAGACCAAGAGCGCGGCTTGGCATGGTCTAGTCGTTGTTCGGTTTTTTTCCCCCTCCCTAAACCTTGCAGAAAATGGCGGCTTGTGGGAGCTATTGTTTTCGGTTTCAATGCCGGTCTTGGATGGATGCAAGCCACCTAAATATATAGCCCCAAGTGCCCCCGTGTCACAAAGAATACTGGTCCGACACCAATAAGAGGTGTCTGTTCTTGTTCTTTGTTTCTCTTTGTCTGACTTTCAATTTCCAGGTACCGTGAGCCCGCTGGTCGCTTCGAAGAAGGCCGTGTCTACGATCAAGCCCTCGAGACCCAGCTCGACATCACTGAGAGAGAGTATCGTCGTCGCACCTCCCCAACCTACGAAGTCGACGTCTCTTACGACCGTCGCTACCAACCTTCGGCTGAGTCTTACGAGCCCAACTACCAGCCCAAGCAGGTAGACGTCTCCTACGAGCGCAACTACACCACCACTCCTGCCGACGTCAAGGTCTCCAAAACCGTCGTCACCGAAGAAACTCCCCGCAAGATGGGCTACTACGACGACGAGGGTCACTACCACTCCTTCCGCCGCGGCGTCGAGCGTGCTGCCGACCGCCTGCTGCACCCCTTCCACCACCACGACCGTGAGGAAGTCATCATCGCCGATGAGCGTGGCCCAACTCGCGTGCGTGACGGTGTCCGCGAGGAGGTCCGCATTATCGAGCCCCGTGGCGGCTCCTCCCCCGACACCGTCCCGATCCCCTGCCACTTCATCCGCATTGGTGACATCCTGATCCTCCAGGGCCGCCCTTGCCAGGTGATCCGCATCTCAGTCTCCCGTCAGACCGGACAGTACCGCTACTTGGGTGTGGACCTCTTCACCCGCGAGCTGCAGGAGGAGTCCAGCTTCGTGTCCAACCCTTCGCCCTCGGTCGTGGTCCAGACCATGCTTGGCCCCGTCTACAAGACCTACCGCATCTTGGATCTCCGTGACGACGGCCGCATCGTCGCCATGACCGAGACCGGTGATGTCAAGCAGGGCCTGCCTGTTGTCACTCAGGGCAATCTCTTCAAGAGAATTAGAGATGCCTTCAACGAGGGCCGTGGCAGCGTTCGCGCTTTGGTCATCAACGACGGTGGCCGTGAGCTTGTTGTCGACTACAAGGTGATCCACGCCTCCAGACTGTAAATCTGACATGGGTTGGGGCCGTTCCTTTCGGAAGAGAGAAAAAAAGGTTAGTTCCCGCTTCCCGTCCGAAGCTGCCCCCGTACCTGAGCACCCACACTGGGACCAAATCCGCTGACGTCACTCTCAAAGCCCCCAACATTTCAACTGTTTCTGCTGTTCTCCTTTTACATCTATGACTGTTAAACCTAGAGGGTCGCATCCATGAACAAAGTCTCACGATCTATTTTGCTTTTTATTTCTTGTACTTGAAACGATGGACGATGCATGCATGATTGATGGAATTGATCTCCCCTTAGGAAATGCTACATTTGGAACCGACCTATCTGTATCAATCACGGCCCTTCTTTCCTGTAACTAGTGATGATAATATAAGGTGTCAGCTATTGTCCTATTGTACTTCACTTTATCTCCGCGTAAAGTCGATATATATATGAAATTGCCGACTCATTCAGATGCACGTTTGATTCCTCCTTACTTTACTCCTGACCCCAGGAAAAGGCCTTTTTGGACGAAGTTCTTTCCTGTTAGAAAATAATGAACAGTGTATTAGATATATATATATATTCTCACCTTATGCAACTTTGAATGGAAATGAAAGATAGCAATTGTATTGAGTTTCATTAGATCAAGTCTTGCCTATCCAGTTAATTACCACCATACATGCAGCAGCCATTATTCACAAAAAAAAGAATTGAGAATAAACAGAGCAGAAAATATGATATAATGGAACTCCCGAGCCACACATACACCGCCAATCTCTCTATTCCCAAAGGACGCTTGGAGAAACACATACATCAAGACACAAAGAGGTGAGGATGAATGATGACAACCATGAATAGCCGGAAGGGACCAAATAGAGTAAAGACAAACAATTTAAGTAAAGAAGGAAAGGGAGAGAAGGAACGCGCAAGTGAGTGACACAAATCGATTGAGCAGCAGGTCACTGCCAATGAGAAGTAAAAGGGGGGAGGTCATGGAAAGTGCAATACGAACAAAACAAGGTCGTGGTGCTGTCATTTCCGAGGCGAAACAGATGGTGGACATTATCAGACTCAAGAGATCGAAACCCATAGAAGATCATTCATCCCTTGGGATTCCCGTGACGCCGAAACCGATGAAGATCAAGATGCCGCCCAGAAGCCGTAGTAGTGTACATAACCCATATATGCGTATCACAAGCCGCTATGCAATTGCCCAGGGTGGACACCCTGGAAAGAAGACGAGTCGAGGAAATGGGAGGATGTTCGGTTGGTTTTTGCAAGGATGCAATGACAAACTCCTTATGTTACTTTTCACCGAATTTCCCATACTCCTGCTGCCACTTGAGAAGATGGCGGGTGAGCACATCCATCATTTCCACACTGCTCAAATCCTTAAACTCCTTCTCCTTGGGTGGCTGGTCACCTCCGCTCTCTGCATCCGTTGCTGGCGCAGATTCACCTCCGTCACTGGCAGTCGACGGTACGATACTCTCAAGTTGATCGGCGACGCTTTTGAGAAGGGCTCCGTTCGGCTGGTCTCCATTTCCTGTCGGAGTGGAAGAGCTCTCCCCTGCGACCGCCATCTCTACTTGCATTCGCGAGATAAACTCAAGGATTGCAGCAACGCGTCTCTTCATTTCATTCATCGTGGTACGCTGCGGGTTCATGTACCGTGGCCGGCTTGGCTTCCCCGACTCTCCGCCATTCGGCTGTGTCCCGTTCGCCCCCACCTTAGGGGAGTCTCCACCAGCATCATGCGATTGTCCGCGGCGAGGAGAGTTGGAGTCGGTGGCGTTCCCATTGACGTCGCGATCGCGAGTGTACTGATTGCGTCCAACGCGGCCGCGACGGGCAGGGGGACGACCGGACTTACGCGTCGCAGGACGGACAGGAGTAGGTTCCTGAGGGGGAACGGGCGTGCCTGGGCTGGGCTGAGACGGCTCCGGTTCATTGACGGCTGGTTTTGTCGGCGACGCGGCTTCCTGGTCGGACTCTGCTCCTGTAGCATTAGTGAAGTTCTAAGTAACGTATCCTCGGATACGCAAGAACGACTTACCATCGCCTTTACGTCGATCGGACCGTCCTTTTCGACGATTGACCGTCTCTGCGCGCTCTGATTCTACCTCTTCACTATCTTTACTCTCCTTCTCGCGCTGGTTTCGCGCCGCCGGTTTCTGCTTCTTTGTGCCGTTCGCAGGTGCCTTCATTTTCGATTCGTCTTCAGACGCGGGCTCGGATACGGAATTGCTCTGCTTTGCGGCAGTTGCAGGAGATGGCGAGCTCGTCCGCTGTCTTTTCGCAGCCTGCCTATTGTTACTGGACAAGCCACAGAGTCAGCAGCAATTCTCATGTGACGTAGCGCGGAAAAATCAACAGCTGCGCGCCTAGACATCGTCGCAGATTTACGAGCACTCACGCTTCACTGTCGCTTCGACTCCTCTTCCCCCGCCTGGTTGCAATATCTTCCGCGTTAATCTTTGTGTCTTCCTTGCTCTCTTCGATTGCGCGCCGGAGCTGTTCCTCTTCGTCGTACGCAGCCTCACGACTGTTCATAGTAGACCGACGCTTTGGATTCGCTACGGTGTCATTCTGTCGAGGCTTGGTATCTCTCGCGCGTCTGGAATTATCTCTGGATGATTCTCGAGAGGAGGCAGCCGGGGGCGAGGCGGGAGCCACGGGGAGGTACTGGGACGAGTACTGTCTGAGAGGACGTAAGAATAGATCCACACGTTAGACGCAGTAGAAGAATCAACGAAGCAAAAAATGAAAAAACGAAAGTAGTAGTAGTAGCAGGGTGCTGTTGGGCCACCAGGGGACTCCCACTGCCATGGGAACAGCGTCCGCGACGCCATTGTCCTGACAACTTCAAAACAGAGACACAGAGGACAATGGGGTGGAGCCAGCCAGCTTCTTCAATCCAAAGGACAGTAAGATCAGAAAAACACTGTTGGACTTACCCATTTGATTCGCTTCTGATTTTGTGGAGGTCTTTTCGACACTCTTCACAGAAATACTCTTCGGGGCTCATCGCCTCATCCATGATGCCCACACAACCACCATGTTGCCAGACCTTGCATGAATCACACTGAATGAACATACTGCCAATTTCATCGGGAAGAAGATCCGACGAATCAGTTGACAGATTCAAGGCAGCATCGTCCTTGTTGCCAGAGGGCAAGCCCCCGCGACCGAGGGCCTCCCGACGAGAGGGAGGCAGGCCAGGGTAGTCCTGCTGTCCACAAAGGCATCTGGTGATTTCTTCTTCGTCTTCTTCTGCATCCTCATCGTCCTCTTCTCCCGGGCTCAAGTGTTCCTGCGCCTCATCCTCACGGGCGCGCTGGCGCTGGCGCGTCTGTGGGAAGTCACTTTTCGAGCTTCCATCGCCGTCGTCGATCGACTGTGAGCGATGCGTCGAGGATCGCTGAGGGGAAGAGATTTTATGACTCGACCGTGTGCTTCTCTCTCGAGTCAGTGAGACTGATGAGCCAGAGGAGTGGGTGTACTGGAGAATGGCTGGCGAAGGTTGAGTGGTGCGAGCACGGGAGGAGCGACGAGGCGTCATGGCTGGGAAACTGCTTGGTTGCTCGCAAATTTGGATAGCAATTCTCGTGGTAAGTTTAGAATGAGCCCTAGCAATGCGATGGAATCAGGTAAATTGTGAGAACAGCCGCAGAACCGATCGAGCAGAAGCTGCTCGGTAGGTAGGTGAGCTGTCGCACGCGGTGCAGTGAATCAGCGGCGACTCTTACGAAAGAGCCGGAAAAAATAAAATTGGAGATGGGCAATTGGAAAGCAGATTAGGAAGACAAGGAGCACAAAGACAGCGTCTGCAAGCCCGAACCCGAGCCAGGCGACTACATAGTCTGCAGATGGGGAGGTTGAGTGAGTAAATTTGGACGAGCGGGGAGCAAAGAACAGCAGCAGTAGAACAGACGGAACGGGATGGCGGTTCGTCTCTGCGTTTCTTCCTCTTTTGCCAGTCAAGATCCTACGAGTCCGAGCCTTTTTCCCCGCTAACAGAGATGAACGGCTCTTGTGCGGGAAATTCGGGTTCCAGTGAAGACCTCCGGGCCTCTCTCCTGGATAAATCATTCCTTCGTCAAATTCAGTGAGGATCATTTTGAGTCTATGAGAGGAGGACTCATGTCACTGCCCTGCTGACGTCTGATGAATGCCATTGTCTTCATTCCACTACTACTAACTTCACAGCACTTCCTCTTGCAAACTAACCTACACAAGACTCCCGTTTTGTTCGACCCAGCCTACAGGCACCTACAACAGCACATTTCTGCTTGAGGTTCGATAGGTCCTCTACCTACTACGCTTTTCGCTTCACTCGCCATTTCACGTCCTGATGCGGTTTTCTCTGAGCCTCCACAGACAGTCTCTTTTCTCAAATGAGGTCGTCGCGCGATCTTATCCCGAGGTACCGAATGACACAGCACGGGTGGCAGATACGCATCTCCATACAGCAGATCTTTGACGAAAGGGTTCCACGTTCCTCAGGGGCTTTTCTGTGCCTGCGCGACGGTTTTTGGAATGGAATAATTCAATTGAACGTCGGAGAAACCAGTACGGATGGTTCGAATTCAGTGACGGTCTTGCCGAAGAAGACGGTTTCTAGAAGACAAGGATAGAACCGGGTTTGCTTTAAGTACAGTAGAGTAGGATGAGATTCAACCGATCTCTTCAAAGAATGTGCGATCAATGCCACCAGCTTGGTGATGGCGGCAAAGGTTGGTTTGAAGTAAATATTTGGTCAGACAACCATGCATCAGCATGGATTTACAGTTAGTCAGGAGTGGTTCTGGAGGTTATAGCCATACTGTCAAGTTAAGGAGGGTAAACATCAGAGCAGATAAGGAAGTGGTAGTTCTGGGAGTGTAAGGAGTGTCACTGCAAACGTGGATACCTTGGATATGAGGCATAACCGAGCCGTGCTCCCAAAAGGGACTAGCGACGGTGGACTCCTGGAGGACTTTCTACTCAACCCGCAGACTACTCCAGAGTACCTGTCGACTCTCTGTACAAATCGATCCATTCCACCCCTCCACTGGCTCTTCGCTCTCTATATCCCGTACATTATCCCCCCAGCGACCCGTACTGTTTTGATATTGCATTTAGAGATAAAACCTTTGCACTTGTGTGTATCATCAAGCTTCTTTTTCTTTTCCCTTTTTCCTTTATACTGCATCTCCGCTGTCCTTAAAAGTCTGCATTGGTGGTGCTGAATAATTATCACCTTGTGGGTAAGTGACATCGGATCTTTCCATATGCCTCTGCAAAGATCTTTCGGAGCAAAAACAGAATTCAGAAATACTGGAAGCAGGGAGTTCTCTCATCCTGTCATTCTCAAAGTCGTCATGTTGAGAAATCGTCACTGACTGTGGGCTGGATATAATCTAGGAGTTCAGAGTCGTCTTTTCCTTCCTCCCCCCCTCCGTTTCCAACACTCTTGTGAAAGTCCAGAAGTATACCGGCTAAGAGGTAAAGGAAGGAAGGAAAAATTCCGAGCAAACTAGATAGGCCCGACACACCATCGGCCGTGGTTGTTGAGAGCGAGTGCTACGAATTGGCATGATGACTGCTACGTTGAGTATGTCTTCCTACCAAGGAGTTTTGCTCACTCGGAAACATTCCCTGGAGAGACATCATGTTGCTATGAGCGTTTCAGGGAAATTCAAGAGAGGAGATATCTGCCGGCTGCTCAGGTGCTGATACTGTTCACCTGCAGATGGGACGTATAATTCGGCCCCTGATACACCGTCTCCAGTCTACCCAGACAGATTGATTCGGCCGTTACCGAAACGTACCCTTCGCTCTCGTCTGTCTCCAGAGGCTGCCGAATCCATCCTATATCCCCCGGCTCCTCCGGCGACTCAACTCTTTTACGGTTCCTGTGCCGATAACGGCAACGTGGTCAACGACTCGAAAGTCTATGCGCAGCAGAATCTTGACAATGAAGCTGATGATCAGGGATCGGAGCGTGATCATCATCACCCTTATGAGAATGGGATTGATTTTGAGAGTGCAGATGAGGATGGTCCTGTAGTTGTCCGTCGTAGTGCAGGTTTCCGTGGGTCCTCATTGTCACCATCGGTCTCAGGCACACAAACACAGGGTCACCATGGTCATATCGATGGCTCCCAGAACAAGTCTCCATCGATTGGGCCTGATGGCTATGATGCCTTTGAGAATACCAACAACAAAAAGAAACGAAAAATCCCCACACCTGGCAACCTCAACCACCACTCCACCCTCTCCCCAGAATTTGCAACCATGGGCCTCTCTTGCTCTTCCTCCACTCCCTCCGCGGAAAACAACGACGGTAGCAGCGCCGGAACATACTATGGTACTGGCAATCCCGCGTCTCCTGTGGGCAGCGGTATCTCTGGGTCTGGAAGAGGGCGGCTTGGACGCAACACCGCTCGTAGCGGCAGTGGGAGAAACCCGCTTTCGGTTCATACGGCCAACACCTTCATCAACAGTCGCACGTCAAGCCGTCGCGATCATCCGGTGTCGTCAACAGGTATATGCCTTCCCTTCTTTCCCGCCATCTGACGTGTCTAGCCGTTTCTCTGCTCGCGTCTACTCACACCAGTCGCAGGTGAATCTGTTGGCAAGTCCGATCAAGGTATCATCTCTACTGCTATTGCCAATGCTGCTGCGTCGTCCTCACCACCCAAAGGCCCAGGCAACATCAGTCTGCTTGAGCAACAAACCACGACACCCACAAAAACTCAGTTCACTTTCACATGCGAGTCCGACTCATCCAAGGGCATGGCTCTGCAACTCCCGATCTCTCAACAACACCGTTCTCCTGCCTCTTCTCTCTCATCAGCAGCACAGAATCAGCGGGGTTTCGCCACGCAAGGAACGCAGACCAGCCCCAGCATCGCACACATGAATCAGCAAGCGCAGCCGGGTGCTCCACAGCCGCCTATGCAACAACCCGCGCAAGACGGTGAAGCAGGTACCACCAGTAAAAAGAAGAAGAAGCGCTCACCGGGAAGTATCTACGCGTTGGCCGCCCGCCAGCGCAAGATTCAGCAGCAGTACGCCAACCTACATCATCCTCCAAGCGTGGAAGACATATGGATCTGCGAGTTCTGTGAATACGAAAGTATCTTTGGCCATCCTCCTGAAGCTCTAATCAGACAATACGAGATCAAGGATCGCAAGGAGCGGAAACGGCTGGCGGAGAAGAGAAGGCTGCTCGAGAAAGCCAAGATGAGAGGCCGAAAGGGCAAGAAAGCCACCAAGAACGCAACCAAAAATGCTGCTGCGCAGCAGGCTGGTCACCAGCATGGATACGACCGGGCTTCAGCCGACCATGCTTCTGTCAGTACGCATGGTTTGCATGAAGATGATTATCTTGCCAACGAGTATGACGAAGAACCTATCGCAATGCCAGCCCCTGCGGCACCTCCTCTCCCGCCTGGAAATCAGCCGAAGATGACAACAACTACGACGAACGCCAAAGCAGTTACGGATGGAGGAACCAGTCGACCTGCCTGATATATCGGCTGAACGGCTCGATGATCGCGTCTGCCAAGTCCGTTTCACTCATCTTGAGTTTGAACCATAGAGAAGGTTTGCTCATCGAGTTGTCGGGGGTGGTCGCCGTCGTTCGATCTCTTCTGCAAGTCGATACTTTCTAGTCTCTTCTTAACTTCCGGCGTCTCTCGTGCTTTTCTTTCGGTCAACATTCGTATCCTTGGTTTCGTGGTGTTCGTGTCAGTATTGATCTGTTTTTTTTATGGGTTCCTTCTTACAACAGAGAAATCCCCGCTCTCACTCTCCATGAGCATGTCGGCATCATTTCGCCTCAAGTTGTTTCGTGCTCGGTAGAACCTTACTTTCTTGCATGGGCGTTTCTCTTCGTCGCCTTGGTCTCGATCAATGGAGCGTTCTTGGTCTGCATATTCGAAGGGAACAAAGTCGGTGTTATCGGACAACCATGATGAAATGAAATGCCGAAATTCTGAGTCAGCTTGTTTACCAATGGATGGCCTTTGGTTTGCATGTGTGTGCTGTCGTTTTGCCTACTTTTTTTTGTTCGATGTACGTAGTTTCTCACCAGACGAAAGCCGCACATCGGCCACTATGTTCATAAAACAAAATTCAACTTATCACTTATATTTCGTCTCTGGTCATGATAGTTCCACAACTGACATCTTTGCTTCCTTGCTTTCCTCTGCAGTAAACTACGTCAATCGTCAGCCAGTAGATGAGCTTCGACGCGGGAATTCCGCTACGGGGCGCTACGCCGCGGATAGAGGAGCCATCGACCGCCATTATTACCTGACAACTGGTTACTGGTTAAAGGAGAATACCCCGGCGCTTGATGGCGCGCTAGCTTCAACAGGGATGCTCGTAGAACGGGGTCCAATCTGAATGTCAAGCCATTCATAGACACTCCGTTGCAGCTCTTACTTACAGTACAGTCGGTGGCCGGAAGACGATTGATTGATTGATTGATGGACAGCCGACAGCCGCAGGAATAACACTAACAGTTAGTAGGAGCATTCTATTTCGACCTTGTGTGTTTCATGATGTTGCTATTTCTGGAATCAGGGATGCCGCCAGTCAATCAATGATAGCCAGATGCTGTCTGCTGAAACGCAGGACTTGCGACGAATTGGCGCGCGCAAAGATGAGACCTTCCTTCTCTGTCAACAATGGAGCATTGATCCATCATCCATCAGGCATGAAGGGATGGATGATCTGTTTCATGACTTGCTGCCAGCTTTCGTCGCTTGTAAGACGGATGCTCCATGCGAACAGACAGTTGCAGATATAGACATCGACAGGGATATTGTCTAGTTTCCTGGGGTCAGGAGTTTAAAGAAAAGAAGGCTGGATAGCTATAAAAATGTATCACTGGTACCTTCGACATGCTTCTTTATCAACCATCGAAAACAAAAAACAATTCAGGACTTTTTCTTCAGTATTCTCCTCCTTTGTGTCTTGTTTCGTGAGTGCTATAGTTCTCATTGTTTAAAGGATAGACATTGTCTGGTTTCTGGATAACCACCTTTTTGTCTCTCTATATTATCCATTCATTACCCTCATTGCTTCGCGCAGAACCGTTCTCATTCACATTCATACTAGTTTTTCTCCCTTTCTGGTCAAAGGGAATAACTGCTTCTCCAGGAATACAAGAGGCTCGCGCTGTGCGCAAGCTGGACGTACACTACTATCTACTATTACTACAGTCAATCTTTCTTTCCTCTTTCCATCAAAAGGACTTCACTCATTGCGACTTCCTCTCCCAAAAGGCCTGCTGCCACTGCCTTAACTGGACAAGTCGATTGCATTCCAAGGTTACTTCTTCATCGAAGATCCCAACGGCTTCATATCCAAATTTGAATCAGTACCCATGTTCTTCTTCATCTTCAAAATCCTCCGGTTCGGAGTCTCCCAAGCAAAGAAAAACAAAGCAAAGAAGAACCAAGACCTCAACAGCCCTCCCGAATACAACCTCAACGCCTACCCAGCCCAACAACCACCACCACCGCCGCCCAGCATGACCCTCCGCTCCGCATACACAGCCCACGGAGCCCGCCACCCAGCCAAGGCCCTCCTCGAAGGCCTTCTCCGCTTCCTGCAATTCGTCCTCGGTCTCACCGTCATCGGACTCTACGGCCGAGACTTGCACCACCAGCACGATCACGACCCCGCCGGCGCCGTCAAATCGGCATGGGTCTACGCCGTCGTGACGGGCTTTCTGGCCACGAGCACCGCGATGGTTCATCTCCTGCTACCGTTTGCGTTGAAGGAGAGACCTCTTGCCGTTCGTACGAGGGCGCATATCCCGCTCTTCGTGTGGGAGTGCGTTTTGTGTATTTTGTGGTTGACGCTCTTCGGCATCTTCGGGAAGATGTACATCGGTATGTATCCTGACGCCGATTCCAAGGATTCTGGTGATGTGAATCGCATGCGGCATGCGGTGTGGGTGGATCTGGTGAATTTGGGGTTGTGGGCTGTTACGAATCTGTGGGCTTTCTTGCGCTGGTGGAGGAGTAAGCGCGTTTCTGGCGCCCCTGTATGGGGGGATGATGCGGAGAAAGCTGCTCCTGGCTCAGAGTAAAGATCCAGACAGGATGGATAGTATCTGTTCGTCGTTTCAGGGTATGCGATTAATACCTTCGGAGTTTGGAGGGGTGAAGAGACAAAGAGGAGGGCCGAATCATTGATTGGTGTGTCGGCGTTACTCATTGAAGGATGCTTGCAGATGATTGTTCGGTTGTTGAGCCTTGCGTGGGCTGCTCTGGTCTATTTTATGTTTGATTTCATTATTCACGACTGCATTGTTCTTGTATCCGAACTGCATAGTATAAAAATAATGGGCAACGTCCAAGAGGGTGACTGGCTGGCTTGCTCCCAAGGTTGTCATCTTTCGGTTCTCTCTCAAGGGTTAGCAGCATAATCGACACATACATGGCGGGATTATTGTTACCAATCGCTCAATGAAGCAATTCCTGGTCCAGACTCTTCTGCTCATATTTCTGTGAAACACAGGATGGCTTATTTCCGCCTCCCAAACCAAACCACAGATGATATGAACCCAAGCATTTCCGTGCATCATAGAGCACATGGGAATCCTGCACACCATATCCTAAATCATACACCCTAGGATATACAAACCATTTCGATAAGGATGATGGCCGAGGAGGCCGCTCATAGATGAACAGGTCTGTACGCAGACCAGATCGAGAGGAGATAGACTGAAGTACACTAAAGGATCGATCGAAGGAGTCATGTCATGACAGTTCAAGTACATCTTGAAAGAAGGCCCGAAAAGGGGCGAAACCGGGTCGTGTCCCATGAAGACGACATTGTTGCTTAAAGAACTATCTTTCATCCCTGTCCCGTCGGATTCAATCAGGTCAGATGGGATTCACTTTCCTTACCGGACAACTTGTCGCTTTCATGACTGCAGCTCGTCGGCTGTTTGCCTCGACTTTGTTCAATCAGAAGGCTTAGCTGACTCCGTGGTCGTGGTAAAGACCCAGTAAGTGAGTCCAAAGAGAGCATGATAGAAGCTTTCTGAGAGTCGGCACTCATGGGGTCGACTTGTACCGACGGAACAGTAGTTTGGGAGCAATCTGTAGGTAACATCGGGATTGACAACCTTGTCGGAGATTCACGGGGACCTTCTAGCTCTCTCAGTTTCGACGGCGACAAGCTTTGCCCCCTCGTACTCTCGACGGCTTCTTTCGAATCAGGGTGCAGAACGGGAGGTTTCTCGATTTGGAAGCCGGAAGCTTTCAGAGAGTGAGCTGCAGTACGCTGTGCTTGTAATCTTCTCTCCGCAAAACGAGTTCGGAAGTCTTCATCAACTAGTGACTCTGAGGAGGGTTGATACGATCGTTGAAGCTGCTCTGGGGACAAGTCATTTGCACTTCCATGATGGTGAGTGCTGCTGGTAGCGAAGCCCGAGCTGGAACGCGATGACTTTTTATTCAGTGGAGAGGTTGCTGTGGGCAAAAGAGTGGTACCCCCGGAAAGCCACGGAGAGAATTGTTGCCCTGACTCTTCGCTGTTCGATTCACCGGAAGGTAAGCGGAAATCTGCTATTTTCAAGAGGTGTTAGTTCATGTAACACACAGTTTATGGTGTAATTCTTTGGAGTGCTCCAGAAAGTGTCCGAAAGAGCATACCTGCAGTTTGCTTCGAGGTGCGTGAGGGCGCTTCCTGCTGAGACTGATTGAACGTGGGAACTTCATCCAGCTGAGGTACTGGAACTTGTGAGTCTTGAGTGGAATCCCTACTCGAAGATGTTTGTGGTGATTTTCGCCGCATGATTACCGGTCTCCGCTTGTTTGCGGCTGCGTTGGCCGCAAAGTACGATTTCTTCTGACCTTGAGCGGGAAATGCAGGATGGTTTGGAGTTGGCGGATTAGATGGCTTGCGAGTGATGCTTTGGCCGCTTGGTGCTGTGAGCAGCAGACGCGTTGTCTTCTGCAATTCTCCCTGCGTTCCACCGGACCTCTTCAAGATTGGGGGAAGGTGGGATCGTCCCGTTCCAAGACTCGAAGCATGGGATGCTCTGTCATTGTTGCTCTTGCCGTTAGAAGACTGTGGTTGCTCCTTCCTGGAATTCTGCGGAGAATGTAATGTCTGCAAGTGATGAATCAGCGAGTGAGTGATGGCTGTGGGTGAAGTTGATGGTCAATCACATACGGGATTCGAATGCCCTGTCCGCTGCCTAGTAGGTTTTTGTAGTGACTTTGCCTCAGATATGTGTGCAAACAACTTGGCTAGAGTCGAGCCGCGGATGGACTCGCGTAGGCTCTTGCTGCTCCATATCCTCCAGAAGAAATTCTCCAGTCTATATCCGACGTCACCCTCAAGGACTGAAGGACTTGTGTTATACACTGTGCGGGCAGAGTGTCAGCTCCTAAGTCACGAAGACGTCAAAACAAAGAGGCAGTGGATGACACCTTTCCATAACAGTACAATGTCTGCAACATCGACTCCATCCAGGCCATCAAGCTCAGATGAAATAGTTCCTGTGGTCGTCACCAATCCTTTTGGGAGACCTTCAGCCATTGTAGTTAGACGAAGCGGTGCGAATGTGCTAGGTCAAAGCTCTCCAGGTTCGGTGCGAGAGGAGGTCCAGAGAACTACATGATCCGAGGACAAGGATGAGTGTGAAGTCGGCTGGTAGAAGGCAGCTAGCAGTCTCAGAACGTTGGGCCTGTAGGGCCTGTTGCATTCCGAAATAGGGCGAGAGTCATGTCGCGAGGTACCTAATCCAGACACTGTAACTTGGTTCTAGCGGTGAAATTGTGTGTACAGCGAGAACTGCAAACAAGGAAAGTTCTCAATGCAAGGGAAACTCGAAGTCCGCGACGAGCACTAGGGATGGTATAGAAGGGTGGCAAGAACACTGCACTTCCGTTTCAAAAATGGTGAGACTGTGACATTGGAAGGAAGATAGGAACTGCTGTTATAAAATCACGATAGAAGCTCTCAAGAACAATGGAATTTGCGCTTCGATGGCGAAAGACAAATCAATTCGCGGCCACCAAATGTCTCTTGATTCAAAGGAAAAAGAAATTCGAGAGAATCATCAAAGTAGGAGAACTACAGCATGCATTCAACAACTTGAGGGAAGGTTTCTCGGAAGATGGGGATGTGGGAAGAAAGACCCGTTGTGCCTGATTATTGATAACAGCAGCTGCAGACACGATCGGAATTACATCATGCGACCATTCTGATGAATCAAGGAGTCTCTGTGGTTCCGTCTGTTATGGGTGCCTTATTCGGTGGCCACCATTCTTGAAACCTGATTAACGAAGAGGAGCGTCAGGTCGGGGACTCGTGTCATCATGAACAAATAGTCCAGGGGTTCCTTTCGGTGCGGGCCGATGCTTTTGGGGGCGATTCTTGAAGCCAAGTGGAGAAGGCTATACGTACAATTACAGCTGGGAGAAAGCCAAAGGCTAGACATAATAAGCAGAAGAGGCGATCAGGACGAAATGAATAATGGACTTCGAAAAGGAAAAAGGAAGGGTCGACGATTCTGTCCTGCCGCAACCCCTACTCAGTGCGCAGGATGGTTCCTGCGAGGACCTCACCGCATCTTCTGCTAACTGGGGGATACATCCATGCACTGGATCCTGCCTGTAGCCTTCAGGCTTCCGCAAGGGCAGATGATATGTTGTCCAGGAACATCTATCAGCTCCTACTACCGTAACCAACAGACTAACCGATGCCTCGCGAATGAGAGGACATTGACAGATCACAAACGAATCAGATGAGCGATGATTGGCGTTACATGGAAGAATAAGCAATAATGAAAAACTCACCTTCTCCCCCGTCATCTGGTCATCTGGTCGAGCCCACCTTCTTATCCCGAGTCTGCTGATGACGCTGTCAACGAATCAATCGTGTTGCTGAAATAAGACTAATGTTCTGTTCAATAGATCAATCCATCGAAACGAATGTTCAACCGCAGCTATGAAGTCGGGTCCTTTACTCGGTGCGGAGTACCTGAGGACGTACTCCGTACGTACTCCGTCATTGTGCATGACTTTAGGAAATTTCCTAGAGTGCTGGAATCATTCCCAAGTAAATTTAAATAGGTATAACCCCTGGCGCTTGTGGCGAAGTTTTCAAGTTCCTGCAGCATGATGGCAAGGGGGTTAAGGAGAGTTCTTCCAGGATCGATTGAATGATTTGAATAATCCCACATCTGGGTTTTCTCTTTGCGTCTGAAAGACCAACTGTTGGGCGTTGGTCCAATGCGTTTGCATTTCCCCATGCCAGAGCATCGGTGCCACATGAGCGGGGATTAATGGATGGAGAGATTCTTGCATCTGGGATACATTTTAGGAAGATAAATACCAAATGGATCCATCCATGCATCCGGGAATTGCTTTGTTTGTCATAACAGGCTCCCTTTTACCCCTCAAAACAGAAGGTCATCTGATACATTCGAAGTGTCCTGAACTCCTTGGTGCCTGCATCCATGAAACTTCAAGCAAACTACAGTGTCTTGACACCCTTGGCTGCTGCAGAGAGGGGTACAACGCCTTCGGAAACCTTTGGCATGTATTTGGCTGTCTTGTAAATGAAATAAAACTGATGTTCTGTATATATGCAAAGAGAAGCCGGAGAAGCATATCTATAATCTCATGCAATGCAAGACTCGATGACGCAACCTTTTCCACCACAGCACGAAACACGAGCCTTCCTCGCTGGAAATTTAAAGACCCCATCCAAAGTACAAAGCAATCGCTTCCCTGGAAACATCAAATCGACATCGCAGATGAAACCAGAAAGCCCCCAAAGACCAAGAAGCACCCGCCGAAGAAGAATCAGCACATGCGACGGTAAAGGGCTAATTCCGTAACGGATCTCTCCAAAAGCGTAGAAAGAGAAAATGGCTCGCAGATGTCGTAACTTTAAGAACAGAACAGACGAGTCTATATCGCACCCATGAAAGAAACACCCCTGTACAGTTTCGAACGGAATTGACGAAATGAAATTGGGAAAGGGAAGGTTGTAGCAAAACGGAATGCCCGCGCGTTGCCTTTTCGTTTAAGTCAGAGTGTAGCCGCCATCGACTCTGAGGTCCGCACCAGTGATGTAGCTGGACGCGTCACTAAGGAGGAAGGTGACGGAGCCCATGAGGTCTTCGGGGGTACCCATCTTTCCGACAGGGATGAGGGAAGTCCACTTGTTCTTAAGATCGGGGTTCTCATCCAAAATCTTGCGGGTCCTGCGAGAGCCTCAGCATAAGTGGCAGTTCCAAGAAGAAGAAGAAGAAAAAAAAAACCAATTTCATGGCAGAGGATAACTTACAAAGCAGTCAGCATGTATCCGGGGCTGATGCAGTTCACCCGGATACCATGACCGGCCCACTCAACTGCAAGAGAGGCGGCGAGATGGCGCACCGCGGCCTTGGAGGCATTGTACGGCGCCTGAGGCTGTGGGACGTTGACAATGGCACCGGACATGCTGCCAATCATCACAATGCTGCCGGGAGCCTTGCGCTCCATGAGGTGCTTGGCAACGCCGACAGCGAAGAGGTATGTGCCGTCCACGTTAACGCCCCACAGCTTCTGCATCCGGTCGAAGGGGTAGGAGATGGCGTCGAAGTTCTCGGTGAAACCGGCGGATGTGACCAGGTTATCGATCTTGCCGTGCTTCTCGAGGATTTGGGCGATGGCGGTATTCACAGATTCGGGGTTTGACACATCGGCGTAATGGGCAGTGACATTGGGCAACCTGCGTCAAGCGAGCTTGAGCATCTGACCATGCGTTATCTCCGACTACTGTGCAGAGTTGAGACTTACTGTTCCAAGCCTGGATTCTCCTTCTGGAACTGTTCAACCAACTTCTTTCCCTGTGTCTCCGCTTCCTCCTCTGGCAAATGTTAGTTAAGTTCAATCAAGTCTCAACCTGTCGGAGAAGAAGGGAATGTGCATACTGTTCAAATCAACAATGGCAAGATCAGAACCCGACGCAACCAAAGCCTGAGCCATGACCAGACCCAAACCACGAGCACCACCCGTGACCAAGCTGACCTTGCCCTCTAGAGAGAATTGGGCGAGAGTCCGCTTGAAATGCATCCCTCCACGTCCCTGCACGATAGGCTGTGCGGGAAGCTCGTGATCTGCAGGATATTCGATCTTGACGGTCTCGTCGGTTCGAGCATATTGACCTTCGTGTTCTCCCGATGCGCCTCCAGGAGCTTTTGTGGTTGCCGAGAGGTGCGGGTCTCTCTTGTTCGAATTGTCGTTGTTGGCGCGGGGAACAGTGGAAGTGATCGAGCGGCTGCTCAATGCTGGACGAGAAATTGCTGCCAATGCGGCTGGACGAGCGGTTGCTCGATTGATGGCCTTGGCGGCGTGGCGTGCAATTGTTGGCTTGAACATCTTGCTCTAGTTGGATGTTAGAGGGGTGAACACGCCAGGAGCTTCGAATTGATTGCGCTGGTGCAAGGAAGCTGGGGTGGCGGGGGGAAATTAGCAAAAAGGAGGGACAATGTGATCTCTTAAGTACCTTCAATAGATGAAACTCCTACTGGGAGTGGGCGAGTAAAATTCTGATCGTTCAAGTGCCTCCTGTCGCTCGGAAAGGGATTACTTAAAAGAGAAAGAAGCTGACGATAGTATGGATACTTCAGTCAGCAGAGGAGCTAGGCAATGCAGCTAAGGGAGACAAGAGCAATCGCAGTGAGAAATCGATAACAAAATTGCAGCCACAGACTTGCTATGCCAAGTCAAACTTGGATACTTTACGGAGTAATATGGCGTGGCTTTTTTTCTATCTTTGGGATTTAAAAGAGCGGTGGTTACACACTCTTTTGGGCGTGATATCAGGCGGGGGATGTGGCTGGACTCGGTGAGCCAACAATAGCTCTCTGCCCCCCGCGGAGTTCTGCTACGCGGCCTACGCCATGGATGGATACATTTGCACACCCACTGGGTCCAGATTCCAGAACCGCCATTCCGGGCTCCATTTTTATTCTTTTTGCCTCCCCGCGTGACTCGTGAGCGGACGATACGAGTCCCTGGATCCTTATCTACCATCCCAAGGTTGTTAAACAATTCGAAAAATGGCTGTATGCACAGTAAGTATATGTGTTGCTTGAGTATCCGTTGTCTCCTATCTTGCCTCCCAGCCTTTGAGCTGCGATTCAGAGCAAAGTACGGAGTACTCAATCAATAATGAAGAGAGGAATGCTATCTTGCTTCTTTTCTCCTGAGTCGAGATTGTACACAAGGATTGAGTCATTACTGGAGTGGCTCCCCTCATTGACCCATCCAAAAGTCAATTGACTTGGAACATGAAAATTTCTGATGATCACGCCAGAGTTCCCCTCACTATATTTTTGTTTTGCCTCTCCGGAGTAATAGACGAGACCATTATCTTTTGCAACACCTTACATGCTTCTTTCCAATCATACTGCCAATTATCCCGTACTCTACTCTGTAATAATAGAGAGATGAAGAGTGGACTCGGTAGAGAGATACATGCTCCATCGAACATGCAAGAGTATCCACTGGAGGATGGGATTTTCCCGAACTCCTCCCCCATAACTGGCACATCGTGTCGTCGTCATCATTGAAAAACGTGAATGATTCTGGACTATGGTTGTTCCATTTTCCAGTGGACTACCGAAGTACATATGCTGTCTAATGAAACGCTAAATTGCTCTCAATACCCGATTGATTAATAACACCTCTACTCTTCACCGCTCTCTCCAGCAAATTCCACAAGCGGTGTCCCGCTCTTACATTGATCCTGCAAGTTAATGCATGTTAGCAATTTTCTTCTCGAAAGCCTTAAATTCGCAAAAGAAGAATCTAGAAGGGCAAGGGACGCTTGAAAAGAGAGGCCCGTGGCCCGTGCTCGACGCCTGGATGCTTCCCGAGCTGCAGGGATCCGCTTGTCTCGTTGCCCAAAGCCACGGGCCAAGATCTCGACTGCAGCCTGAAGGACACCGGGAGGAATGCGTGTGACTTACTCCTTTTTGATGGACCACCTTCGAGATGACCCCCCGATGAGGGCTACGGATAACCGTTTCCATCTTCATGCTCTCAATCACCACCAGTGGCTGGTCCTTCTCCACCTGGTCGCCCGCCTGGACAAACACGCGGAGAATCTTACATGGCATTGGTGCCAGAACGCTGTTGGCGACGTCCTTAATGCCTAATGCCTTGTCCATCCATTTGGCCCTCGGTAGGGTCAAGCGATACTGTGTCCCTCGTTGAAACACCACAATCGAGTCCTCCTCCTGAATCACGGTGGTGTCCAAGCGGGTATGCGGGAAAAACGAGGTGACAATATGCGAGCCTGAATCAATATGGCTTGTTACACCTTCGAAAGTCCGACCAGCAACATCGACGTTATACACGTTTTCGCCAATTTGCTCAACTAGGACATCGAACCGAGTGGTGTCTTCCGCGCCCGGTGCCGTGACGTTTGCAAAGGCAAACTGTCTTCGTTGATAGCTCGGGCTAAATCCTACAGACGACCCTCTGGGGCCATTGGATGTGGTCGATCCAGCGATGGAGTCCTTCTGCAGGCAAGCCAACGCGACCTGTGCCAGAACCTCGTCCTCGATGGGTTTCTTCGTGAACAGCTCCTCGCGGTGCTTCTCAATATACCCCGTCTCGACCTCGCCGGCAATGAAGTCAGGGCTTCTGCAGATCGTCTTCAGGAACTCGATGTTGGTTACCGGCCCGGCCACCTCATATTCTTCTAGAGCTGCTGCAAGCTTCCGGATCGCTTCTTCTCTGGTAGCGCCTCTGACAATTAGTTTCGAAATCATAGGATCGTAATGAGCTGAGACTTCGTCTCCAGCGACGAAGCCGGCGTCAATTCGAACGTCGTCGGTGATTACGGGTGTGCGAACATGTAGCAGACGTCCCGAATCGGGTATAAACCCCTGGTCTGGGTTTTCGGCATAGATTCTGGCCTCAATGGCATGGCCACTGCTCGCTATTTTGGCTTCGACTTCTTCTTGCGTCAAGGGGAGCGGTGCCCCTTCAGCCACCTTAATTTGCCAATGGACAAGATCCTGGCCAGTGACCATCTCCGTTACTGGATGCTCAACTTGTAGTCTCGTGTTCATCTCCATGAAGAAGAACTCCCCCGTATCGTTGTCGAAAATGAACTCCACGGTACCAGCACCTTCGTAGCCCACGGCCAACGCGGCTGATCTTGCCTTGGCCCAGAGATCCTTTCTCGTCGCATCAGGCAGGTGCGGAGCGGGCGATTCCTCGAGGATCTTCTGATGCCGGCGCTGGATGCTACAATCTCTCTCCCCGAGTGCAACGCAGTTTCCATGCTTGTCGGCGAAGACCTGGACTTCAATGTGTCGTGGAGTGGTAATGTACTTCTCGATGAGAACCTGATCATCACCAAAGGAGTTCAGGGATTCCGACTTTGCGGACTGTAGCTGATCCTGGAACTCGGCTTTCGAACGAGCGATGCGCATGCCCTTGCCACCACCGCCCTTGATCGCTTTGATAAGCACTGGGTACCCAATCTTGTCGGCCTCTGCCTCCAGAAACTTAGGATCTTGATTTTCACCGTGATAACCGGGGACGCAGGGTACTCCGGCGGCGGTCATGATCTGTTTTGATCGGCTTTGGACGCGAGTCAGTGATGGAGCTGCCAAGGCCCAGGAAACACTTGCCTACCTCTTGTCTCCCATATCCTCGATAGCCTTCCATGGAGGGCCGATGAACACCAAGCCTGCTTCGGTGCATTTTCGCGCAAACGCTGAATTCTCACTCAACTAGACCATTCCGCTGCGTTAGCTTCGCAGTGATCGGTTCGGTAGACAGAGGAATCGCACTCACGAAGCCATAGCCTGGATGTATCCCTCGGCAACCTTCCCTCTTTGCGATCTCTATGATACGATCCCCATCAAGGTATGCATTTACAGACCCCAAATTGTAAGCAAATGGCGAGCTCAGCGCATGCTGGGCTTTGCTATCGGGGTCTGTGTAAAGCGTCGTCACTCGAATGCCATGCTGAGCTGCTGTGCGTCCCACTCGTCTGTAAACATTAGCACCTGGGAATTGGGTTACAGAATAACCACCATTTGCGTTAAAAGAACATACAAAGCAATCTCTCCTCTATTTGCAATCAGGATCGAATCGAGAGAATTTTGTTTCGCAGAACTTGAGACTGTGGAAGCACCTCTCTTCCACCTCCGCGCGGTGGTCGGCGCCAAGCGGGGAGTAGTGCGGAGAAATGAGGAGAGTGGCATTACGGGTGTAATTGATGCAAAAGCCACGATGAATCCGGATGAGAAATAGTCAGATCAATACTATAGCATCGTACGAAAAGATAGATGGAGAGTTGAAGAAAAGTTCTGCAGATCAAAGAAGGAGAAGGAGGAAAGGTCACAGATCTCAAAAGCTCGGAGCTGATGCCATCAACCCCAGGGACGAAACAAAGGGAGCCGACGGAAAGCGAACTGCGGGGGACCAGCCGAGTCGCACGTGATCCTCCGTATCCTACCGAGGGCTTGTCAAAGCAGAGAAAGCAGTGTACAAAGTACTACTACTAACTACTACCTTCCAGTTGGCGTATGAATCATCGCTCGCAATCTCTCACTCTCACCATCATATCTATCTTGTTTTGATATAGCTATTCCATCAGCCCGCTTCCAAATACTTCCTTCAACTATCTAGCTTTAGACTTCCGCCAAACCTCCTTCTTCGAACACGGCACAGTCTCGCGGAACGAAGCCTACTGATGTTTACAGAAGACGTAAGCAGATTAGAAATATGGAATCCGTTGCTGCGGATCTCGATGGTGTTGTTAGGGAATAGTATCTAAATAATAGTACTCCAATAGAATAATATCTGGAGTACTAGGGTTTCCTTGGCCTTGGCACTTGCTCCCGGACGGATAATTAATTCTTTTCCTTGGCAGCACCCGACAAACTGCCTTAACCCGCCAACCGCGACGGAACGTTCTTGTTGGAGGCTCGACGCATTTGATCCTGGGTCTTTGCCTTTTGGACTTGAGATTTCAGCTCCTTCTAGCACTGCTGGAGCCTGCCCTGACCATCCTTGTGGTCGCGTTTCCTGGCGTCCTCCAGAGGGTCCCGGACCCCGCTTTCGAACAGACGACTCAGCATGTCCGATGACGAGGAATACTACGATGATGAATTTGACGATGAGTTTTGGATCGAGGATGTCGAGCCCAGTATTGCGGTAAGACCAAACCGACTATACTTATGTGCTTTCTACGATGAAATGCAAAACTCGTTCGAGAAAAGAAATTCCTGCTTGCAATATTGAAAGCGAACCCGACTGAATCCATTCGATCTTGCAGGATGACCTAGCGGAAACCTCAAATTATGAAGCCGCCATTATCGAAGATCCATCGCTTGAAGTGGAAGAGTTTTTCAGTGATTGGGACGAGCTATCGGACGATTACTTCGACGATGACCCTACACTTGTGCGGAGACAACGAGTGACAGCGGGAACGGGGGCATCTCCAGCCAAAACACCCAGTGGAAAACTCGCAGGGCGGAAAAAGCAAAAGGCAAATAGTGCGCGTAAAGGGCTTGAGGCAGCTCGCGGCAACGATGTTCTTCTGGCAGCAGACGCTGCATCTTTCCAGGGGGTTGTATGGAAGGACCCGAACCACGAAGACGAACTCATCACACTTCACGAACCGGGCAACGGGGAGAAAGTGGCGTTGTTGAGAAACTGGCGAGAAGTCTTCAAAGACTCGCAACCTTCGATTAATCGATTGCGGAAACGACACAAACTATCAAGCCAGCTGAAGGCGGAGACGAGCACGGCGCGTTCCGTGGTTCCTGATGGGACTTCACTTTACGAGAAGACCCCAGACGTCTCTGACACTATGCCCTTGGACTATGCTCAGGAACAGATCAATGGCGCAAGCGATACTCCGACAAGCATTCCTGACAAGTCGCCCTCGCCCCCTCACGTGCTCACCAACAGGGCCATACAGCCTTCTGCTGAAGGAATTTTACAACTAGAGTTTGTTGATCAAGAAGCCATAGTTGGCGGCCTCGAATCATACGATGATACGTCGGAGACGGTGACTGCTTCAAGCCAACAGCATCAGTCATCCATCACCAACGACACAGACACGAATATCTCAGTCAATAGCACCTTGGCAGCGGGTTCTGTTTCTCCTCCTTCGAAGCGGAGGAAGAGGAAGGCTTCTGTTTCCATCGAACAAGATGATAACGAGCATAAGACCTCATCGGAATCGGTTGGCAGACCCAGGTCAAAACGGATTGCTTCGAAGAAAGTAGGGGAAGTCGCTGGCCAAACCCAGCCAACGGCGGGTGCTACGCGGAGGTCAACCAGAGAACGGAAGAACCAGACCTAGTACCTGATAACTTATATCTCTTTACAGTATATAACTTCACGAGCCTGGAGGCCAACCCATCTGACTCTGTTTCAACCCGGAAGAGAGGGCGCTTGATCACACAGTGCTGAGTCAACAGGGCCCCGGCTTCTCTCCGGTTGCCGACAATCAGGCGTGGGAGCACATCCTTTCAATTTCGCCGCCTTTCATCGATCATCCATCTCATAACGGAGCGGCGACGAGTCATTTGAACCTGTGCAGATCAAATCCCCGGGCGCCCGCCCGCTACACTTCGAACTGCTGTCCAGCTGTGCAGGCTGCGCATACCTTGCAGTGGTCAAGGGGATGACGCCGGGCAGCACCGCGGACCCGAGCATCACCCCGTCGAACTGCTCCTCATGTGACGCCTCTCTGCAGGAGGCTGGGTTTTTGAACTCAGAAATGCTCGAACTGATGAGCTGGAAGACGAGTGTGGTGTGTTATCACCTACATGAACAATTGGCATGGCAATCGAGGTATAAGAAAGAAGTCTGTTGACTAGATTGACACAAAATCGAAACGAAAAAGTATATATTTAGAGTCGTCTCCATTTTTCTGCCCCAGCGATGCTGCGCAGTTATGCATATGCCTTATTGAACGCACGTCCAATCACCATCCGTCTGATCTCACTGGTGCCCGCTCCAATTTCGTACAGTTTCGCATCCCGGAGCAACCGTCCTGCAGGAATCTCATTGATGTACCCATTTCCACCCATGAGTTGAATGGCGTCCAAGGCGCATTCCGTTGCTCTCTCTGCAGCATATAAAATTGCGCCTGCGCAATCCTGTGTCCGGATGGTCATCTCTGTCGGACCAGCGGCGGCGTTGTCAATCTGCCGTGCTGTGGCGTAGGTGTAGGCTCGAGATGCTTGAAGCTTAGTATACATATCTGCCAGTTTTCCTTGGATAAGCTGGTTGTGCGCGATTGGAGTGCCAAACTGTTTGCGGACATGAGTGTAAGGGAGAACCAGGTCGAGGGCAGCTTGCATGATTCTGGACTCTTGTTAGCCATGACCAATTGTAAAATAGTCGATTCCACAGGTACTCACCCCAGTGGTCCAGCACTCAGAACGAGCCGCTCCAGGTCGAGTCCCTCCATTAGGACTCTGACACCTTTGTTTACCTCACCGAGGAGATTCTCCTTGGGGACGAATACGTCTTCGAAGACCAGTTCGCCTGTGTTGGAACCACGCATGCCGAGCTTGTCCAGCTTACGAGCGCATGAGAAGCCCTTGAATCCTTTCTCGACGACAAAGGCGGTTATACCCTTCGAGCCTTTCTCTGGTTCTGTCTTTGCGTAGACAACAATGTAATCTGCATCAGGTCCCTGTGCGCATGGTCAGCTCTGGATCGCATATTTATTCATTCCTTGGTCAGAGCCAACCCACATTCGTAATCCACATCTTTGTCCCGTTGAGCAGCCAGCCACCATCAACTGCTTTGGCCGTAGTCTTCATGCTGACGACGTCGGATCCTGCCGAATGTTCGGACATGGCAAGGGCTCCCACTTTCTCACCCGAAAGCAATCCAGGGAGAAATCTGGCTTTCTGCTCGTCTGTGCCGTTCAAAGAGAGCTGGTTCACGCACAGTTGGGAGTGTGCAGCGTAAGATAATCCAATGCTTCCTGCATGGCGAACACGCGAGTCAGAGATGAAGGTAGCCTAGAATAACAAGATATTGGTATACCCGATGCTCTACTGATCTCCTCCATGACCACACAATGAGCTTGGTATCCCATCCCGAGTCCACCATACTCTTCATTGGCAGTGACACCAAGGAACCTGAGGAAAGATTGATTAGGCAAAATCCATTTTGCGCACACGGGAGGACTCAGTTGATCTCACCCAGCATCTCCCAGCTTCTTCCACATCTCTGCAGGGAATTCATTTTGCGCGTCCGTTCTCGCGGCGACCTCTTCGGTTATTTCTCGCCCTAGATTCCGGAGCTGTGAGCATTTGTCGTGTGGGTAAAGACGCATTCCAGCATTTCAGGAAAATACTCACGGGTAAATTCTTGAACACGTTCTCTCAATTCCAAGAGATCATCCTCGGTAGGCGGGACGAAGCCCTTGGGGTGTTTTGTTGACACCGTTCGCAATGCGGGGATCGGGATGAGGGGTTTGCGTATGCGATGGAGAGTCTTGCATGAACTCCGGAGCAGAAAGGGGGCAGCTACTGAGGCCATGATGGAGAGCAATGAGTAGATGAGGTATGAAAAATGAGGAGATGAGAGGGAGAGATTCTGCGATGAGATGTGCCTTCTTGTCAAGAGAAAGTAACATCAGTAAGCGCGGAGAAGACGATGGCTCGAGCCGCGGAAGCAAAGGCGGGAGCGGATAGACGCGGCAATCGTCGCCCTCCGCACTTTGGCTCCTCTCTCTCCAAGTACAGTAACGGACTTATTCAACATTCAACATCACCGTCTTTTCCTCTGACGAATTGTTGGAAACTGCTGCCTGTCCCTCCAGCTTGCTTTGATAGTCATGAATTAACGAGATCTTCATCTCCCATATCCCTCTGTTTTCTCGTCTGTTATCCCCTTGAGAACATCAGTTTCTTCTCCCCACGATTCGTCCCCGCAAATGCGTGCCCCGACTCCGCTTCTCCGCCGGAGCTTGGTTTCGACGACAACGACTCGAGTCCTTCGACAGAGTCTTCTCTCCCCAAGGCAAAATAGGCAAGCATTGACTCCAGCACAGTCGAGGTCAATAGCCAGCTATATGCATCCTCACCATGCTGCAGCAATATCCGTGTTACCAACCGCCATTGACAAGTCCTCGGCGGACTTCCAGGAGAACAGCAAACAGATGAAGGATCTCCTGGACAGGATGTCAAAGCTCCATAACACTATCTCACAGGGTGGACCGGCGAAAGCAAAGGAAAAACACATTGCCAGAGGCAAAATGCTCCCTCGCGATCGGGTAACCGCCCTCATCGACCCAGGCACATCCTTCCTCGAGCTCTCTCCTCTCGCCGGCCACGAGGTGTATCCTGGCGAGGACGTTCCAGCCGGAGGAATCATCACGGGTATTGGGACAGTCGAAGGCGTTGTGTGCATGATCGTGGCCAACGATAGCACCGTCAAGGGCGGCACATACTACCCCATCACTGTGAAGAAGCATCTCCGCGCGCAGGCGATCGCACAGGAGAACAAGCTACCGTGTATCTACCTCGTCGACTCCGGCGGTGCAAACTTACCTCATCAGGCGGATGTCTTCCCGGATAAAGAGCACTTTGGACGGATTTTCTTCAACCAAGCTCGAATGAGCTCGATGGGTATCCCTCAGATTTCCGTGGTGATGGGCCCCTGCACGGCGGGAGGTGCTTATGTCCCCGCCATGAGTGACGAGACTATCATCGTCGAGAACCAGGGCACTATCTTCTTGGCTGGGCCGCCGCTGGTGAAGGCCGCGACAGGCGAAGTAGTCTCCGCAGAGGACTTGGGCGGTGGCCATCTACACAGCACAATATCCGGAGTTACGGACTACCTCGCTGTCGATGATGCGCATGCCCTCGTGCTCGCGCGCAGGTCTATCGCGAACCTGAATTACCCCAAGACTTCCTTCCCCCTGCGTCCTGAGTTGACGATCAAGGAGCCACTGTACGATCCTGAAGAGCTCAATGGAATCGTGGGCATCAATCTTCGGCGGCAAATTCCCGTGCACGAGGTCATCGCTCGCATCGTGGATGGCAGCGAGTTTGCCGAGTTCAAGGCCGACTACGGCACTACTCTTGTGACTGGATTCGCTCGCATCTACGGCACGCAGGTCGGTATCGTCGCAAATAATGGAATCCTCTTCTCGGAGTCGTCACTCAAGGGCGCACATTTCATCGAACTATGCTGCCAACGCAACATCCCATTGATTTTCCTGCAGAACATCTCCGGCTTCATGGTCGGTGCGGATGCTGAAAAGGGCGGTATTGCAAAGAACGGCGCGAAGCTGGTGACTGCTGTGGCCTGTGCAGATGTGCCGAAGTTTACTGTCGTTTTCGGCTCCAGTGCCGGTGCTGGCAATTACGGCATGTGGTAAGTTTCACTCTCCGTATCAAATGTCACGCATTCAAGTTCCTTGTGCTTTTTTTTTCATCCAGAGCGCTAACGATCGAATGTTTCAGCGGCCGCGCCTATTCTCCTCGCTTACTCTTCATGTGGCCCAACGCCAAAATCGGCGTGATGGGCTCCGAGCAACTCTCGGCCGTAATGGAAGCTGTTGGCCGCAGAGCGGATCCCGAGTTGAAAGCACGCATTGATCGGGAGTCGGAGGCGATTTTTTCGTCCGCGCGTCTTTGGGATGATGGCGTGATTCCCCCTTCGCAGACAAGACGTGTCCTCGGATTGAGCTTGGCAGCTGCTCTCGGTGGGAAGGAGGACAAGGACGTGCGCACAAAGTTTGGCGTGTTCAGAATGTGATTTGTAGACTATTATAGTATATTCGGGTTGATTGAGGGATGGGCATAATGAAATGAAGAGAAGAATAGATCATTCCGGCCTCCCTGAATCTCAGTTACTATCTGATATCCCCTTGTGCTGGCAGTGCCTACTATTGAATTGAGCCTGACTGCTCGAATTTTGCATGCATCCCCCAAAGCAGTGGAGTCAACATGTCCGGACAATTGCAGCTTGGTGAATTGATATATATCTAGGTCCCTAATTCTATTCGATGATAGTGGCATCGATATTCCAAAACTTTTGCGAGAGTACCCAAGCGATAAATAACACTCCATCAGCATCCAATTCAAATACATTGAAGCGAGGCTGAGAACACCCAAGGTAAGACAGAAAAGTAAGTGTGAATCGAAGAAACTTTTCCATTCCAGAAAGACCAAACAGATTGGTCATATATCAGCGCTTTAATGGGAAGAGATTTACCCAAATGGACATAATTCTATCGTTGCAAGTGACACATTGACAGTGTGGGACATAAGGTGACATGGGAGGGTACATTTGATGTCAGAGGACATGGAGATGGTGAAAGGTGGGTGCTGGACTTGGGAAACGGCAGTCTTGCCGGTCGCGACTCTATTGTGTATGGGTAAGAAGATGTGACAGCTGGTCCACTACCATCGAGAATAAGTTTTGCTTGTAAGCGTAGATCCAGTAGATGAGGAGCCGGCGCTGAGAGATCGAGATATATGTGATGAGATTCGCGCGCGTTGATTTGCATGAATTTCCCGACCCTAGTCATGACTTCATCGAATAAGATCATAAAATCACACAAGCGCCCTTGCGCTTCATTTGTCGTTTCTTTTCTCGCTTCCTGTCATGGCGATTCGGCCCTTCTCGCTTGCGCATTGGATTGTCGGTATGTTTCGATTCGCTCTCTTGCAGATCTTTGCGAATGATCTGCCGACACAGATCAATAAAAACCTCATTGACGTTGGCCCTTCTGCGGGCCGATGTTTCGTAATACGGCGCGTTGCCCCAGCTCTGGGACAGTGCGAACGCGCGAGCTCGCGGAACCGCGCGGTCCTCCTCCAGATCCGATTTGTTGCCCACAATAACAATGGGCACTTTATCATCGTCTTTGATGCGGATGATCTGCTCTCGTAGCTCTGAGAGTTCGTTTAGGGATGACATACTCGTGATCGAGAATACGAGCAGGAATCCTTGGCCTTGCTTCATATATAGTTCCCTGAACGATTAGATCGCGGTCAGTTTCTTCTATATCAGATGCACCAAGCAGCAGAGAAGCTGAATCGATTGAATATCTGCCACAAACATGCGAACTTAAGGATGGAAAGAGAAAAGCGCCGATGTACCTCATGGCCGCTAGGCAAAAACCATGTCAGTAACGCAGTCCAACTCCTACTCGAGGGGAATGGTGCACTTACTGAACTGTTCTGTTCCCGCCGTATCAAGACTGTGATACGATTGCGCCGCGTCAGTTCATTGCACGAAGAAGGCTTCCGCCGTATACTTGTAGAGGCACGCGGCCTCACTTGGGGTGAATGATGCATACATTTCTAGAATACATTGCCGGCCCTAAGCAGATCAGTACCGGGGCAAGCAGGACATGCGGAGAAAATCGGACATTTAACTTACATCTACTTCTATTTGTTTTCGGTATGAATCTTCTATTGTGGGATCGTAGCTTTCGATCCAGACATTTTGGACGAACTGAGCTGCAATAAGCCATTAGTATGCGATCCGAGAAAAAAAAGGTAAGCGATTGGATGAGCGCTGGTTGCGGTGAAGTCGCAACAACGGAAGACAAAGTAAATGTAGACGCTTAAAGAATTGAAAGCGATGAGGAAAGAATGGAGATAAATTACCAGTAAGACAGCTCTTTCCCACTCCGCCTGTTGCGCACGAGTTAAACGGGTATTAGCAAGCTGCACTTCTGACGAGAACCACTCAAGAGCCGATGCCTACCAGCACCCAGAACAACGATATGATATTCACGCCTAATAGTTGTTATGAAAAGAAGGAGGCATTAGAGACTGAAATAATGCACATGCCCATGGAGTAGAAGTCAAGGACTTACTGCGGCCGCATTGGGATCTTGACGAGATCCAACTGCGCGATCACTCGTCTATAGATAGAGAAGAGGAGAGGAACGCAGTAAGAAAGGGTGCGTTTGACGCAATACTCGTCAAGCGATTGGATTGTAACGTGAATTGTCTCCCTCACTCCCTGCGGTGTCTCTGGGTCGAATTCTCGGTGCAATTGATCGTCTCTGGCGTTGGTCTTTTCCGACAGACCTGAACCAGAAGCCTCTCTGGCTTGTTTCAGTCCCACTGTGTCTCCTCCCACCTTTCTTGGTGTCCTTGATCCTTAATCAATTCTCGATTGAACTGCCTCCCTTTGGGCCGCGAAAGAGAGCAATTGGTGGGACGCGCGAGCTGTCACATGGGTCTCGATGTGGTCGATGACTAAGTCCACTTGATAAGGATGCGGTGTTCTAGCTCCGTTGATTAAATCCCGATAGGCGATGACGAGACGAAGATTGAGGGGAAAAGAAAAAAAAGAAATACGAGCTGCAAAAAAGAAGAGAGAGAAAACAAAAAGCAAAAACTCGTAACCGATACACAGACAATTGCGCTTCAGGGACCGATGTCAACAGAGTAAGCCAATTTTCGGAGACTAAATTCGTGTAGAGCCGACTAAGGGACAGACAGGGTTAACGGAGGCGAGCCGGTTGGAGGAAGGGCAGGGGAGGGGACGGAAGACGAAAAAAGATCGCTCAGAAGGACAATTGAGTCCTTTGCCGTTCTGTCTCGAATTGGGGAAGTTGAAGTCGTCGTCGTGGTGGTGGGCACCTTGGGACAAGAGTTCCGGAGAATCCTCGAAACTTCTTTGCGCCGTGATACGTGATAGGCGGCGGTGAGGACAAATTGTGCGGACTTTTTGGACGGACGGAACTTTAACTGCAGCACCAAAAATGGGTAAAATGAAAAAGAAAACTAACTAGCCTTTCTGTGTCAATGGATGCAAATAATGATTGCTTATGGCGGCTGTTTGTCCAGAGTAACAGAAACCCGTTCGAGTCGCCACTTGGACATAAGAAGAGTCAGTCACCACTACATCCTCATCGTTTGTGTGGGCTAATTTTCTCAAAGATCAATTGCATGGTCAGGGCAATACTTGGATACACAAGCCGATGAGAACGAGGGGAAACAGGAAGATTCGCCGATTTGAGGGACTGGAATATTCCTGACGGACTGACCCCTCAATTGAACCCTGAAGGAAATTGTTTGGGTCGCTGTAGGTACCAACCTTGGAACTTCCAGAAGCCTAACGGACTAGGACGATATGCTTCACCACTTTGAAGCTTTGCTCAAACGGAGAAGCAGTCGAAACTTCTCCCGTGGTTCACCGAGGTCCAGGAGAATAGGTTGTTTCTTGGACAGGAAACAAATGAAGATCTGCGTGTATGATTCTTAGGGGGCCTCGGGTAGCACAGTTTTCTGCTCAGGCGGATTGATACAATAATAATAATGGTGTACCAACTTGGAGCACAACCGTGTGCGCAAAATGCGCGAAGTGAGATGATAGAAGCTCAATAAAATCTGCGTTGCATTGAAGGGCCAGAAGAAGACTGCCTACCCGGGTAACTTATAAGAAACCGCAAGGTTGAACAGCGATTTGCAACCCAAAGCATACATAATATGACAGGATTTTAGATCTGTCTAGAGACTGGGTGATGGACTGTGGTGTTGGCACCTTGCAGTCAATAATAATGTCATCTTCTGACTCGCAATATTAATCCACAGAGTGTTAACAGAAATAAACTATTAGATCATCCCTCTGGTATACTTTAGTATGGCCCTCACCCCCTGGGAGGAGGCAGTAAGGTCTAAACCAAAATAGCACTTGCTGAATGTAAAAAGAGCAGTGAAGGTCTCCATAAGATCTTCAGACCCGCGCAGGATGAATATGAAATCTGCATAAGTAGGCTTTAGCTAAGATCGCTTCTTAGTATAGAAGCGAGTCCGTCACTACTATTACCCTTACCTACATATTATCTAAGGCACTTTACGTTTCCCCTTAACTTAGTCAGTGGATATAATAATATTAAGGCGTTGAGTATTCGGTTGACTCCAGAGTAAATCAGTTATTTGGAGTGTTAAGCCGCTAGATCCAGGATTCCCAAGCAGTATACTCTGTACTTAGAGTCCTGATCCTGGTTTAACAGGGCAGGCTGGTCCTTCATTAGCTGCTTTGGCGCAGTTGGAGTTTATAAGACATCCGAAGGTTATTGGTTATGAGTGGATGCTAGTTGGGTCATTTTATAGGAAAAGAGCAATGATACACAGGACTGTCTAAGATTGATATAGCATTCATACCATTTATTTCATCTCCTTGAATTTGTCTGTTCACAGGTAGGCAGCCCCCTTCAAGTGCTCATCCTGATCGGTTCAGGCTGCGACATCGTGGTATGCTCATTTTATACGCGATTCAGGTTTCTCTGGACCTGGGTTGAAGACTTCATAGAGAGAGACATAATAGTAATGGAATTAATAGAATAATAGATTGGATAGTTGAAAGGTAGGAGTGGTGGTGACTTAGTGAAAATCGCAATACAATAGCTAATGGGTTGTTAAATTTGAGGCAAGGGAGAACTTGACCTAGATAGAAATGGACAACTAGTACGCGACGCGTCGTGGCATGAACATGGTTCCTGACAACGTCTTGCCTCAAAGAACAATCTTGGCATTGTGCAAGTCTATGAGCATAAAACAAAACCCCTTTCTGATTCAAATGTGTCTACTAGACAACTTATGAACAGAATTCATGTCCTATGACATGTCTATCCCAGTTTACCTGCCTGCCGGGTGCCTCCCCCCCCAAAATGTAATAAACACTGCAATCATAACGCCCTGAAGAAGCCTCCCACCATCATAATCAACCTTATCCGACCCTGGAGCATCCTGTAAAAGTCTATTACAGGGGCTACAATCAGGCCAAGCCAGCACTATTCTCGACATGCCGCAGGATCATTTCAAGAATGTCACCGCTCTCGGTGATGTCCTCATCAAGAGGAGCTTGCAGATGGTGAAGCTCGTTATTTCGAATCACCCACTGACGGATATCAATACCAGAATTGGATTGATCCAAAATCATGGACAGGTCAGTATTCAACTGCATAATGAGACTTGCAATGGCCTTTGTGTTGTTGTGTTGAACCCTAAACATGTTATAGGGGTCTCCAAGCCGGTATTCATAGATCTGCACAATACGCTCTTGTCCCAACTAACAGACCCATCTGATAGCCTGGTCAAGAATCAAATTCAAAAGCGCCACACTGAAAATGTGGACGTTCCTGCAGAGATGTTGCAGGTTCATGCCTGCTGCATTAACACCATATGAACAAACTAGTACCATGCATTGGCTGGGTTCGACTGTAAACATGCAAATAAAGGCTGAATGTTCTGCAACATCCAGGCCTTCATAAAATGACCTCGCATTAATACCAGTCACATGAAGCATTGCCGTGACATAAACCTGTTCAGCTGGAAACATTGTCCATATGATTGCCTTCTCTTTATAGAGAATCACCTGATCGCGGAGTATTGGCAGCATGGCCCTCATATTCGGTGAGCCCCTCAAAAGGAACTCCAGTTGAAACAACTGGCGGCTATATCCAGCACTTCTCTTGGCTGACCTGTAAAAGGCCTTTACATTGTTTGCCTGGAGAATATGTTGATCATTAATTATCCCAATCCATGCATCTGGCAAGACAAATGGGTCACATTTCAACAACCTTACAGCATGGGGAATTTGTTTGGCAGTCAATGTCGCCTCAATGAATATGAACCCAATCCATACAGTGATCAGCATCAGCTTCCTGAGCTTCTTCATATCCCAGACATACTAGCCTAGATTGGTCAGGTGTTCCACAAATAGCCCTCTGTGCAGCTTTTAAGCCAAGTCATTGTATATTGCCTGTTCAAAACTGTCATAGTGAACAACTATAACCATCTGCTAAGAAGGGGGGATGTCACTGCCAATTGGTTTGTCTGAATTGAATGGGATCTGAGATGACAATGTTCACCATATCATCAGTTCTGCCAGGATTTTCTTATCCACGAGCCTGCCACATCAGTTGCAATATCTAGATGCAGAATGAACTTTTCCACTGCCTCAGGTGTACACTGCAGATACTTTGCTAGGTGGGTACTGTCTATGGAAAACACATTTATGTTCTTACCTACCTCGAGTTTCTGCCACTCGGCAGTTATCCATAGTGATGGATCACTGAACAATAAAGGTACATACCCTCGAAAATCCATAATAGAATTGTACAGGGGTGTGGCACTCAACAGCAGGTAGAAATCAGCCTTCAGCCATGAGACAGATTTTGACTGAAATGAGCTTGGGTTCCATAAGGAGTGTGCTTCATCCACAATCACATTACCAAAGAGTCCCCTCAACAAGAATGGGAAATCATTTGGAGGCAATGGTGAGTTGACTGAAAATTCTCGGTGGACTGTATTGCACCAACTCCTTACAGCAGATGGGCCGTGTCATTGGGCAAGTATCTGGTATGTGGTGAAGACGACTGCCCAGCCATTCTTAGGTGACCCGTCAAATAGCTCGTGGTTTCGCTCCAGTTTTGACCTGATCAGTGTTGCTGTAGTGCCAGAATGACCGCGGAAATCACCATAATACATGAAGATCCTCAAATGACTGCTAATCATTTGGATTTCTGAGATCCACTGCAGAACCAAATTTGGTGGCACAATGATTAAAAATGGCTTTCCTGGGGGCAGTGGGACACTTGCATCCTCTGCCTGCTGGACTGATTCATTGTAGTCTTCAATACACTGCATATATGGTCAGTCAGGAAAAGCCTTTTTCAGAACAGCCAATGGGCAATATACTAACTTTGAGTATGAAGCCAACAGCCTCCCACGTTTTGCCCAAGCCGACGGAGTCGCCAAGGGTTGCACCTTGAAGATGAGGATTTGCCTTAATTTCACAGAGACGCCAGATTGCAACTGGTTGCCACAATTTGAATATGGAAGATCGATTCATTGATCTCATGCGGGGAAATTTGGCATTCCTCATCCCTAGCTTTTCACAAGCTTCAGAATGGTTCTCCCTTTGGTATTCCCCGTTATCAAACCATTCTTGCTGCAATTGGAATCGGTACAGGGCCGCAATGCTTGGTGTCATGAGATTGCCGGACATCCCCTCACTTGTGTCTATGACAGCGGCATCACTTGCCTCAAAGTCCTGTTTGACCATGTATTTTGTCGGGTCATAAATGTCCGTTTCATCAACTGGAGTCATTGGCGTCTTTCCCTTCTTTCGTGATGATGAAGGCGCTTGAGACTGCTGAGTGTTTGTTGGAGGGGGCTGCCATGCTTCATTATCCATGTCCAAGTTGATCACATCTTCCTCATCCTCATCGGGGATACGGGTGACCCGTACCAGGGCCTCGCAGATCAACACATACTGCCAGTAAGGATCTGAAAAGTCAAATGTTGCTGATTTCCTCTCGAGGAGAATTCTGTCTCGAGGCTTCCAACACTCATCCATCCACGTGTTAGAGGTGATGAGCTTTATGGACTCTTCAATCTCCTCCTCCAACTCCTTTTGCTTGTCATTCCCGTTGTCTTGTTGCCCTTCCGTGTCTTTCTCAGCATTGACTGTAGCTCCATCCTCCTTGGTGTCACTGGAACTTCCACTTTCATCTTTGTCGTTATCTGTCTTCTGCTTTTTTGTTGGTGATGGCCTTTCTGTCATGCTGTGACCACATTTCTTGCTTCGTTCCCCTGTTTCCCATGGTCAGTCTGAAAAAGGCTTTCCACAGGCCTCCAAGACAATAACTTACTAGCTCTGGTGGTTCCAAACAGGGCTGTGCCCCCACTCGGCTTCCCAATCTGTGATGGCGCATGTGCTTGCATAAGGATGCTTTTCAGGCACCAGATAGCACCCTCCATCAAGCCGTCAGGCAGGTTGCGGTTGAAAAATACCCCCTGGTTTGACTTCGGGTTATGAAATTTCACATTATAGACAAACCTGGCGAAGTGATCAACAGCATCCCATTCCTTCTTATCGGGTTCAGGCGTGGAGTATTTCATATCTCCATTACTCTCGCCGGCAATCATTCCGTTCTTCATTTCAGTGATGCCAACACAGCGCTCTTTCCCGCCTCGATGTTTTAGAAAGTCGTTCCATAATTCCATCCACCATGGCTTAACGAAACGAGACTGCAGCCACTCAATCCATTCTGTGTCATCATTCATTTGTAATAGCTGCATCAGTTCTCTCTTCCCCTTGATCTTGATATCTTTCTGTTGATTTTCGCCTTCTATCTCATCCTCTGTTTTCTTGTTAGCCTCCATATGTCCATTAGTACTGTTTCCACTCACGCTTTGCTTCAACCGCGTTGTAGTTGATTGTCACCCCCTCATCACTATCACTATCTGATTCATCACTCATTGCGCCACCTGGAAAAGCCTTGCAGCAGGCGGGATACTCGTGTCTGAATATTGGAAGGTGCAAATAGGGAAGAGAGAGAGATCAGAGGAAGAGGGAGAGAGAGAGGGAGAGAGAGAGGGAGAGAGAGAGGGAGAGATGAGAGAGATGGACAAGAGACAGGAGGAAAGCAGGTGAATAATAGAGCAAGTAATTAAGTGAGTATAAGATATCAAATAGTGTCTTTGATATTCTTTTAAATCAATACTACTTTATCAATTAATATTGTGTTATATACTTCAATATAAACCTTGGATTCTTATTTTACTTGAATAGCTTTAGGTGTCTCAGGCTAGCTGCTATAATAATTCATGAAGATATTATAACAAACTACAACCTTTGCAAAGATCCTCAGTCATGTTTGATACACCTCACACACACAGAAGTGTGCAGATCAATCAAGTCTTGGGTGACAGAGAGCTGTTCGGGGCCGGACGATTGATTACGTTCCTTGGCTCTGGTACTGACTCTTGAAACTCACTTCCGCCGTCTATATCGCTGTCTTTTCTCACAGATCCTCCCTTGTCCGTGTGGTAACCGGAGCTGTACCGCTCCAGGGCCTGATAGACGTGGCCGAATACTTCTTTATCCACATCCGTTGCCCACAGGAAGTCGAGATGCTCATACTTGGGAATTTGCTTCGCCACGGTCCCGCGGGGAAGCCCTTTCAACATCACATTTATGTCGACCAGACTGTCGCTGCCACCGTAGAGGAGCACAATTGGAGTCTTGATGTTTCTTGTTGGATATTTGACAGGCTTGTAGAAGCGTTCACTGGCTCCAATACTGAACGGAGCATGGATTTCGTCGTCGAAAAATTGGAAGTTCTTGTTACGGATGATCTGGAACCAGTGGACCACGGACTTGGTGCTGGTAAACGAGTAGAGGTGCAGATATCCTGCCAGCTTCTGCAGACGACTGATGTTCTTGCACTTCCAATCGAAAAGGATCGATAACCACATATCAATTATACGGACGTAGATTGGCGGGTAGAGAATCGTCTGCCACATGGTTGTGGAGCTGAGTATGCTGCGTCGGCCGAAGATAAGAAACATGAAGTCTGGAGAGGCCTTCATCAGGGAGTCGACAATGCGATTTGGAAGGCCTGACGGAGCCATGGCGGGTGCAAGAGCCACGAATACATCCACCTTTTGGTTGAGCAGAGGATGAATCGAAAGGGTCGCGAATGCCTGCGCTGTTCCTTGAGAGAATCCAATATAAGATAGAGAAGGCTGCCCTGTCACCTCGAGGATGTACTCGATACTGTCAGGAATATCGTGAAATGCAAACTGATCGATTGAGAAGCCCCAGAATTCATTTGACGCCGGCGAATGTCTGATAGACTTTTTCGAATATTTGTTTCCTCGATTGTTACCCAACCATACATCGTAGCCCCTCTCCACGAGCTGGAAGGGTAAGCATCGCTGCTCATCGGTCAAAGAGACCCAGACCTCGCTGCACATGAGCAGACCATGGTGCAAGTAGACGACTTTCTTTCTAATACTCCCTTCACCTTGGTTGACTCGCATTCCTTCTTCCCCTTTTCGGTACGGTAACCGATGCAGTCCGAGAAGATAGCCATCTCCGGTTTGAACAATGTGCTCTTCGGCCTCGTAGCCAAAAAGCGCGCATATGTCTGCAAAGTCAGATGCTCTCGCTACCGATGTGGCGAATGCATGTTGGCTATCGCGCTTTGAAGGTACTTCAGGCGTTGTGAAGAGATTGAATAGGTTCTTGGACGTATTGTAGCAAAAGTTGATGATAGGGTCAGCTGTCTCAAGTTAGCTGCAAGCGGAATTATAAATGATGATAGACCAAATGGTATTGACAGACTTACGAAGGCAAAAGGTAATGACATGAACGACCGATTCCAGGAAAACTACTACGAGGGAGAGAAAGAGTGCAAGATACTCAAACCTAAGAGTTTGAGCAGTAGCGGTCAGAAACTGTTTCAAGGAGATGCTTCATATAAGAACAGAAGACGTAACCAAGAGAAGAAAAACCAGATCACTAAGGTCTCTTCATCCATAATCCACCTCTATCAGCGACAACCTGCGTCCTTCCGCAGGCTACTGAGTAATAGATAAGGAGGTAGTACTAACCAGAGAAGTCTCCCAATCAAAGGAACTCGCGCCATATCCGCTGGATGTTTCCCTTCTTCGAACGATCAAAGTGTCATTATACAAGAAAGTAATTCAGATGATTCATTGTCATTTAGAATTCTGGTTCGAAATGAAGCAATACTACGGGAGGTGCAAGAGCACCTTATCCTATATGAATCCAAAAGTTTGTACTCCGTACTCCGTACTCAACTCACCCCGATGTCATGTGCAAGGGGTCACTCTTTCATGTGATTATGATTATCTAATCCTGGGGAGAAGGATGCATCAACACCGACCAATCACCGAGCAGCGCCCTGATTCTGCCGAAGCCCGATACAAATGGATCTCCATCCGAATTGCTCTCTGTCGGCCAGATTATTACTGCCCTAGAGGCACTTCGGTAGGGTTTACAAAATGCCTAGCTCGTGCAAGGAAATCAGTAAGTTCATCGGACGCTCAGGGGTTCTCTTTATCACCAAGTATCTGCTCATGAAATCATGTCCGAATGTTCAGACAGATAATTCAAGATTTCATGCTTTTCACTTTCGTTTTTGGAAGCTTGCACAGCTCTGATCATTTTTACAGGACAGGCACTGGCGGAATGCCTCCAAGAATCCGACTGTATAATGGTCCAGCGCCACACTCCGCGAGAGTGCTTAAGTTCGCCGCTGGCTGAGGAATTGCCCGTCAGATGCCAACAGCTCCGGAAGGGTTTCAGCGAGTGCAAGTGAGTCTACTATCTTCTCACAATCGAACAGATGCATGTTAGCGCAGTATACGTCGAAGGACTCACGCTCGCTTATTTCCGAAACTCAGCTAACACTGTACATTTCTGCCGTAGGCGCGGATTGATCGATATGCGCAAACGCTTTCGTGGCAACGCACCCATTGGACTCGCTAAAGGAGACAGCAAAACTGGCCAACTCTATGCCGGAAAGCCGGCTTTTGAGACGGTCAAGGAGATCAGTGGTGACGAAGTACAGATGGATCCTGAGAAGACAAGAGGGCTATGAGAAGTCGAGCGGCGTCGAGGCCTTGGGAGCGAGATTTCTAGGCTATATGTATATGAGACGGACTCTAGCCCTTTCGCCGAAGCTGACAAATTGGCGCTGCGAGCACATTGTTAGTATGATCTCTTTCGATTTGGCATGGACTGGAGTTTTATTTGGTTGAGATTGGTGTTTCTTGAAACGTCAGGAAGGGAATATACCTTTTGTATGATATTTGGGTGAACAGTCATTGTATTCAAGAGATTTTCTCCATTCATTCAGGGCGTAGCCTTCGTAGTCCACATCCTCAGTGCTCCGGGCTTGTGTCACGGAAGTATTTGAAGACTATTGACAGTCCGATCAAGCATTGGCATTTATGGTCCTTTTAACGTACAATACACCATAGATAAGCGTAAAAAACCGAACAAGATACCAATTCCCACAGTCTCGCACAGAAACAGGTTCTAATACAAAAATCTAGCAGAATAAAATTTACTGAGTCTTCTTGATCCTTGCTGCTGCAGCCGAAGAAGGCTCGGAGTACAGCCATACGATAACAAATGCCAGGAATCCGCCAATAACGGACCACAGTCCAGCAATCCACACCCATCCACCAGTGATGCTCCAACTGCGTGGAAACTCGTCGTGAGCGAAATGACGTATCGTGATCTCGTGCTTTTCCTCAATGTTGGTGAGGAAAGGCCGCTTGTAGTTGACACGGAAGGAGAAAATGCCATGCTGATCTGGAACTGTGAAGCTGGTGCTATAGACAGTGCTATTTTCCGTCTTGCGGGACGGCTGAAGAGAGAGGCGGTGGAAGGGCGAGAGCATAGTAAATTCAAGCTGAAGGGCATCTTCGGATGGGACTTCGAAGGGCTCGAAATGGTCATATGAGTATTCAGATAGCTCCATATTGAAGACCTGTGGTGAAGTGACGTCAGCACATCCAAACGGGATAATATGGCAGGCATTGTCCGTGTACGTACGATATCATTCTTGACGCGGTAGATGGACGGGTTCAATTCCGTAACTCCGTCATTCTCAGCAAGGTGATGTTCGATCTTGCCAACCTTTAAAACGCCTGTCTCCTTGAACGTCCAGGCCGTCAGTTGCTTGGCGAATTCCCGATTCACGGTTTTGGTCTGCTTCTCATCGCCAGGTTTCTTGACGGTTGCCGAGAACCACTTGTCCTCCAAGCTCTCAACCGAGCCCAGGACTGTAAAGCGAGCCGAGTTCCTTGCCTGCATCGCCGAGACGATAGCCAGCTGGGAACCCGTGGCCATCACCTCTTCCACAGTTGCTGAATCGTCCTTCGGATTGTAGCTGTAGGCAGTCGCAGGAGCTCGTAGAATAGGCGCAATCAAGGCGCTTTCGCTTCCTAGAACTTGGGGGGCAGCTCTTGGGATTGCCAGGACTCCATCACCGGAAAAGTAAGCCTTCGTATCGGGCCTGATGGGGCCAGGGCGTGGGAGAAGCAGGACATCATGCTTCTCCGCCGCGGACAACGTATCGTAATTGAAATGATCGAAAACGACGGCGGAACGATCGGTCGACAGGTGAAGGTCAAACTCGAGGAGGAGTGAGCTAACGGCGCTTGGAGTTGTAGACTTGCCAGAGAGAGCGAGGAGAACGTTGCCCTCCTTGTTCATGAAATCGAGTATATTCTTCGGGATGAGGGAGGGTCCGAACCCTGTTGAGATAGGTCAATTGAGTTGCACAATACCCAAGCTACACAACTGCTTCCGATGCGATCCCAACCTTTTGATTTAGGAGGAAGGAGAAGTACGTGGTCGTAAGCTTTGTCTCCATGTCGAAACAAGGAGAGCTGCTCGTTCTTGGGTGATTCGAATGTGAGAGAGTAACCTCGATCTGCTATGCAATCAGTATTGCCATTGAAGTAAGCTCAAATGATTCGAACTCGCCCTCGAGGTCAGTCCAGAATGTGGAATAGAGGCTCTTCTCGGCCGCATCCTCTAGGACAACCAGCAGACGATTGCCGGAACTACTCAATGCGTGTACCACTGTCAAGAAGCCCAGGAACAGAAAAGAAAGGAACCACCGCATCTTGAAAGTTCCGCACAGCGGGGCGGAGGATATAAGATGGGGAGATATATGAAAGAAAAAAGGACAGGAAGCTGGAATTGGAGTTGTCCTCGAGCTCTCTCTGTCTGTGGAGTATGAGAACGGGCAACGTGTTTGGACCGAGAGTGCCAAGACCTTTCTTAGATTCTGCCGTTTCAACTTGCGGGATGGAGAACATCCGTCGTCAGCTTTCGTCACTTCCAACCTCAACTGTTCCCCTTTCACCGACCCTTTGCCGCCTCATTTTTGCCCGCGTTATTACTGAGCCTTTGAAAAGGCATTTCTGGCTTCTGAGTGACTCAATTGGCCGGCTCTGCGACTTCAAATCGACCCCCAACCCACGATATCGCCCCAACCGAACCATCGTGCAAAAAAGTCTTGACCTTTAACTGGTCACCGAATTCATCACAATGTCTACTCCTCAGTTCTGGTCGACACCCCTTCGCTACCTTCGCTGGGCCTCTCACGAGAAGCCCGCCATTTTCTACTCGATCTTTATTGGAGCTATGGGCCCTGTCGCGCTGGTGACTCTTCCTCCGATCCGGCGGTACTTCGGCGACGTCGACCCAGAGCCCATTCCAATGAGCTATCCCAGTAAGGACTACGGTGTCTATCTTGGACGATACCTGTCGTGCTGTCTTTATGGGGGATTGTGCTAATGATTGTCTCAATTTCTGCAGTTCCTAAGGGTCCGCGAGTTATCCCTCAAGGCTACGATGATGAGTGAAAAGACGGATGAAACCCTGTGAATCAATACTGTTTAGAACGACAATTGCTCCGCCTTTTGGCAATCAAATATGGATATCTCGGAATAGCGCATTGAAGTTTTCGTTACCCCCTTCTTCTAGCTGCTTCAATACCAATACCAATGTGTCAGCACGTGCTCACGGCCCCGTGTCGCATCTGGTGGGCGCAAAGGTGCTACAGTGTACTGTACATGAAAATGATCATATCGCCGAAATAGTCGGTTTTTTGCCCCCTCTGCAATTCGCTTGTCGTCAAAGAAGAATGATATCAGCGTCCATTTCGTCGGTCTGAAATGAGTAGGCTTGTTAATGCATATATCACAGTGTTCATTGAATAAATCGCCAAATTCGCGCGAGACCAACTCCGCTGCGTCCAGATTCCAGGATAAGTTCAGTTCTTGTATCGTTTGGCAACCTCAATACCCCAAAGAGCAATAGCAAGAAATAACAAGAGACAGCAAAAAGCAAGATCTGAGTTGTCTTCCTGAAACCCTCAAGTCCGTGTCGTGATACGCTATTCTGCGGAACCGTTATTGCTCATCAGCCGTATGGTGCCCGCCTCATTAAAGAAAAGCCTTACTTCCTACTTGTTTCGCAGACCCGTCATTCTCAGCTTCGCTTTCAGTCTCTCCAGGGCAGTCCTCATCACTTCCCATCTCCTCATCCTCGGCATCAGAACCGTTCCTCTCGTCCTCTTCTTCCTCTCCGCTGCCGGTTTTATCTTCGTCTTCGCTCTCAGTCTCCGTTTCTTCTTCCGAGCCACGGTCCGAATCTGCGTCTGAAGAATCTTCAATGTTCTTTCCAAAATCAGGGTCCCAGGGCATATCGCTGTTCTTAACCTTGCAGCAGGTGAGGTATTCGAACTCTTTCTTGTCACATTGAGCACGATTGACCAGGAATTCGTCCACAAAGTGTTTGACTGAATGTTTCAGCCACAACAACTTGTCTTCCAAGATTTTCATCGCCTTCGGCGTCATGGGGAACGTCTCGTGGAACTCGCGCTGATCCCTCCAGTCCAAGTACGCTTCCTGCGCAGCACCGATCTTCCGGTAGAACGCAGCGCCGCCGTCCCGGGCCATATGGGATTGGCCGTCGGATATTTTCTGGCAGAACCATTGACGATAGAAAGCGATCGCGATCCACATGTAGATGTCGCTGGCATACGATTGGCGGCCGATATCGTCATCCTTGTATCGACGCACAGAGTTGGGATAATGGCCCAGAATGCGTACCTCGGCGGCCTTCATCGCGGTAGTGAGCTGCTCCTTCTTGCGCACGCATAGCTCATAGACCTGCAGAGGCAGGGTGCTCTTGCGGTCTGGTTCCAGCATGTTCCATTGGCCCACCAGATGGACGACGGACTCGCGGTAAATGGTGGGAGAGCGGATTCGACAACCAAGGCTGGCCCACACAATGGGATCGTTGGCGATGGCGTGGAAGAGGGCCTGACCCTGACGAAGCAGCGCGACATCCACAGATTCGCGAATGACACTGCACGCGTCGATGCTCTCCGCTGTGTCGATGAGACCAATGCTTCGTGCAAGAACGACGCTCATGCTGTCGTCGCTGAGCTGTGGAGTTTTGTTGTAGAATGCGCCGAGAAGGAATCTCCAGTTTCTGTATGTCTCTAGCGACCAGGAGTAGTCGGGAATAACCGGTCCTGAGGGACGTCCCTTCATGTCAAGCTCCTAGGGTACGAAAGCACGATGGTTAGCAGATGTCGACGACATGATCCCTGCTGATGTTCGATATCATTTGACGTGGTATGGGAGCCCTGAAATTGTAAATAGGACTTACCACCATCTGGAAAACTCCATTCGGGTGAGTAGGCGATGGGACCAGCTTGAAGTAATAACGCAAGGTCTGGCCTGCGTTTCTCGCCTTGGCAGACAGTCGGGCCGCATTATCCTCAGTGAGAACCTTGTTGAACCATCCGGAGCAGCGCTTCAGAACTGAAGAGTGGAGCTTGTAGGTTTCGGGGAATATGGACAGATTGACATCGCCACTGTCGAAGATGGGAAACTGAGATGAGTCCTCCATCGTAATAGACGATCAGAGGGAAGCTGGAGAAATGATATCTGTCTACTGGGAGACCACCAATAGAACAACTTTCAGGTGAAGAATGAGTCTCCAGGCACAGTCTCACCTGGAGAAGTATCAGCTGAGATAATTTTCGTGGTGCTGCTGATAGTGAATGAGTATCTTCAAGGGAAAAAGTGACAGTCACTGAAAAAGCAAAGCATTAGAGTGTCGTAGGACAGAGCTTGATCATGGGACAAGCTCTCCGGGAGAGGAAGAGAGGATAGCGATGTGTAAGATAATAGAACCTGATGTGGTTGAGTAACCGAACTGATGTCTACCACCTCTGTTCGCACCCACTCTTGAAGCCTGCGGTAACTAATACTGGCCAACTTAATCTTCTGAGATGAGTAAGGGAGGGGAGGCTCCATATCTTCATTGCTTTCGATCTGTTTGTTGGCGACGACAGCTCTTAAGCAGTAATCTGCATTCAGCTGGTACGGGAGTGCTTCAAGGGGAACTGAGTATGTGGGAAGATATCCGCCTGGGTCTCTGTTAGCTCTCACTATGACCCTTGAGGCACAGTAGAGCAGTCTGAATCCACGTAACGAGAAGTGACGGCTGGGCCAACGGCCTGGGACACGAAATCAAGACATATTCAAGCCCACGCAACATCGTTGCCCCTGATATATCTCTGAAAGAGATGTCAAAGAAACAGTGATGTTGAGCTCAGGTCCTGAGATGGAGTACGCGAAAGCTATAGAAATGATGCAACATCTAGTGACAATTCCGAGACAGCAAGTCATATGAGAAGTACCAGCATGCAAGGTCACTCCATCCCGTCGAGTAGTGAAATTGTCAGGCCTACAACCAAAGACCCAGCAGCTTCTAGAGAAAAAAGATGCAGGCGTATCCCGATGTTCTGGATGCAACAGCAATACGTTAGCGAGCCAGCATGGTGGGGTCTGCAATAAGTGCACTGCTTAGGAGTGAGATAGAATCCAAGGTTGGAACGTTGGAGGAAACGGTGGTTCATTCAGTTAGATGACTCGCAAACCCAAAAAAGCATCAGAAGTGAAGACGGATCGGACTCAGTACACTCCACAAAAAGACAAAGACGCCGTTGATGCTCATATCTACATGTAGTTCGTAAACCGCATCGCTGTATTAGGTGTCTCCAAGCCGATGCACACAAATATCGACTGGGCACTCCCAAAACAATCAGCATTGTGTTGTGTTATTCAAAACCGACGCACCTCGACCAGAAACAGCCGTCCTGTACAACAGAAAGAATCGATTGTAAGAAGATACCCTGAAAAGAAGAGATCATCCAAGAAATCCATTTGATTAACACAAAACCAGATAGCCGCCTTTTCGTAACCCGTCATGAAAGCTCTCAATTAGTCGGCCTCGGAAAACGAATAGAAGCGACCCTAGAGGACCATTGGAGGCAAAGACCTGGGCGAAGCGAGGCACCAGTCGGCATTTTCGGTGCACACATTATAGAGATTCCAGCGTGGAATCTGTCAACGGCAATTTGACAGGCACTCCTATCAAAGAGATTTGAACTTCCCAAGGATCGAACTCCGCTAATATATGCTTTTGGTTGGAAATGAAACAGTCTCCGTCCGGCTAGACATCCATAAGAGGCTTGGATATTGTTCCGGAAAAGTTTGAGGCGATGCACGAGAATTTCTAAGGCGTGCTAACAACATCAAACCACTAAATGAAGTGCTCCTCATGGCAACCCATCAATCGCGATGGCTTGGACTTTCCACTGACCCTAGTAAACGGAAAAGACAGCTCAGCGGGGGCGACGGTGAGTTTCTCTCTCCCTTGCAGGCTGTGGCCTATTCCTCTCAGGGTAGGTTGACTCTGGAGTGTATCTAGGATCCATTCCTATCCGGGGGTCTGGGGCAGAAGTGGCCGGGTAGGCAATTCCAGATGTGACAGGAGAATAGTCTGAATCGTTCTCATAGCCAGGTCCGGGATATCTAGGGGCATTATTTCTCCCGCTTTCATAACCATATCCAGTGTTGCTGGTGTATGTATACGTCTGATGCATATCAGGAGCAGACACAGCAGCAGGTTGGCTCGGACCAGTATAAGGAATTTGAGGAGGCTGGTAAGGAGTTTGGCCTGATCCATATGGAGAATGACTGGAAGAGTAACTTGAGGGAGATGGGTATGGGGGATTCTGAGCGGCACCATAAGGACTTTGAGCATATGGGTCCATGTAGGGTTGCGCAGGGGCTGCGCTGTAAGTAGGAGGAGATGGGCCTTGTTGCTGTCGCACTTCATGGATTGCAGAAGCTGCATAGCTTGCTGGATGCACGTTAGGTGCCGGAGCCATATGCAAGTCTTGAGAGGAACTACCTCTTGGATAGCCTAGGTCAGCCCTACGCGACACGTCTGCTTCCCAACGAGCCGAGTCGGCCTTGAGATCAGCAATCATTTCCTGCAGCAAGCACGCTCGATCAGTCTGGCTTCGTGACAAGCGAAATACTTTCTACCGAGCAGTTGCACTTACAGAAGTGAGATTCCGGTAGGCGCGAATGAAATAGCCCTGGCGACCCTGTTCACTGGTCAGTATGATAAGCCCGGCCAGACGATATCATCTGTAGGGATCGGTGAGGCAAACATTATGGTTTCCCGGCCTTACGAGCGCATCATTTCCAAGGTAGCGGCAGATATCCGCTTGAATCACCTCTCGGCTGATACCATCGCCGGGAATGAAATATTCGTTCTGGCGCTCCGGGCGTCCCTCATAGTGACGTCCTGACATTGTGTCCAAGGATGTACAACCAGGATTAAGAGTAAGCACGACGGATCCACGTGGCCAAATTGATGTCCGGAGTGTTCAGAAAGCTGAATTCCAGGAATGGATGGTGGTAAAAGATGACGACGTTTTCGTGCGTCTTTGAAAAAGATGTATAGTTCTATGAAGACTGTGTCCTGGAAGTTCCACGGCTGAAAATTAAGGTTAATCGGACTTTTTTGACTTATGCACACAACGGAGAACGGGCACACGGAAGGGAAGTTAGGATCCAGGTCTGAATTAAGTGTTTCTCAGCCGTGAGAGAAGGTCCGGTGAGTCTGATCTCCTGTGGTAGGGTCAAGGATCCTTTCGTGGAAAGCTTTAGTTCCCGGCAAGATAGAGGGTGGAAGTCGCAGTGAAGAGCGAGTGAACAATTCGAAAGCACGACAGGACTCGACAGGATGAGGCGGATGGTTGAGCGCTCTGGGAGGTGTGGGAAGGGGGGAAAGACGGCGAGATCCTTTTGTTGGTGGGGTTGTTTTCCTCCTTATCCTGGTCCTCTGATGGATTTCAGCACTTAAGGCTCCCGAGATAACACCGGCGTAAGAACGATATGGTCGAACTGGCTGAAGGTGCCAGAATAAGCAGATCGGGAGAAGAAGAAAGAAGGGCTAGGAAAGAAGGGAAGCGAGGGGATGATAAGAACGAGTCAAGCAGAAGAAGAAGGGGGGTAGAGGTGACCTGGGAGAGGACGAGGCTTGTGGGCTAATGAGCGACGGGCGGTTGGCTGCTTGGGCTGTTGGGCCGGTTTTCCTTTGCTTTGGGCTGCCTGGCCATGTCCACGACTCCACCGACTGGAGATGAATAAAGAATGCGACGGACAGTTTGACAAGTTGATGGAGGAGATTTTGCACCCCGGGCCCAAACTTCAGCACCGACACTGCCGAATGATCCAATGAATTCTACGATCTGATCTTTGTCTCCAGTACTCCGTAAAAGCATGCACGGACTAATAAGGCTTAGAGGATGATCGTCTTCAAAATGCGACGAGCGATAACCCAGCAGTTGGTAGCCTGAAAGACACTTTTGTAGAAGGCAAAGAAAGAAACCTTAAGATTGGTACTTCTTGCAGTGGAAATGGGGCAAAACAGTACGACTCCACGTACTTTAGCAGAAGGAGGAAAATCAAAACACAATGGAATCGATGGACGACGGCATGGCTTTCTCCGCTCTTCTGGACCCATCCATCGATGAGGCTCTATCTTCAAGCTGAATGGATGATTTGCATCCAGTACTTTGAGTGGCAGGAGCACAAGATCAGTCTGATCAAGTTTCAGCTGTTTCTAGCTGGCGATTATTCTCACTGTCACCTTGATTCAACAACATACACAGTATTATTAGATATTGATAAGCAAGAGAGACATCAAGGTCCTCATCTAATGGTCTGCGTCCCAGTCGTACGACGCGAAATAGAAGTGCAGAGACACGTACCGAGGAACTCCAGTCTACAAGAGAGTTACAAGTATTAGCTATTGCCTATTGCTCGCGGGAGACAGTATCTTCAACCATGATGGGCTCAGGGTAGCAGAATGTAACTACAGTATGTATCTGGAATCATGGGTGTCTGGTCACTGGTGGTCTCGACTCAACCCAGCTTTTCAGATCCGCGGCTTGCGACGAATATTTGTGTGCAGACAGCAGCTGCACAGCTGGCCAAATGGGTGACAGAAAGTGATCAGCAAGTTCAACATTGCCACGACAAAAACCAAAGAAAAAAAATTTTTTCCCCACTCATGAGTACTGTATTTGTCCAGTGGTTAAGGTTGATCTGGTGTTGGGCATTAATGCGTGTGGTTTTGGGCACTGATCGACCCAGCCCTGCGCAACCAAACAAAAGTCCGTTTGCCGCGACACCATCCAAAAGCCAAAGACGGCGTACGGAGTAGGTGGTAAGTAACACTGCAGCTGGGTTCAAAGGAATTATTCCTAAACATCACCTAAATATCAAAGACAATAATTCGGCAGCACCTGCCCAGTTGCATGATTGGCTATTTCAATAATGCTCGTTTCATTATCTGATACAGTCTGAATGATAACCCCCCAGGTATTCTTTCTCGAAACATGCATGCAGTCGATTGTCTGCTTGTGGCCTCGAATTCCGTTTCTCAGTGATGTCTACAGTCCAAATCACAAAGTTCATGCGGATCACGGACTGTGATCGTTTTCCCATATCCTTTTAGGACGATGTACAGTAGTCTTTTCCTTATCGACCTCGCATGCTTGTCTGAGGGATCTGTGATGTCCGCGTTTCTCGAGCGGTGAGCGCCCAACAGCTTCGGCCCAGCAATGAGATCGATACAGGTGTCATCTCCATAGCTGCACGGCTGTTCGTTGACTGCCGAACACAATCTGCACCAAAGACTGCGAATCCGTTCGTCGTCGAAATCGCCGTACGAGGACAATATACTGATCATGGTTTCTTGCAAGGAGTGCTTTCCAGCTGCGCGTCACGGTCTGTATGACTTCAAGCTGGAGAGGCTCCCTCTAGGAACCCCCCGATGAACTCGTCGCAGAGCGAAGCCAGAATTAGCACATGTAGTCTCGATCGCAACCTCATGCTATGGAGCAGCCCACCTTGACTGGCTGCCCAATTCTCTGTTGCGGCTCAGGCTGGTAATCTGTTAACCGCAGAGCAAGGATTTCCGCATCGGAGAGCGTCGAACGATTGAATTACAGCATTGCGACGCCAAACTCATTCAAGATGCATTCGCTATTGCTGCAGCTAGCTTGATTTGGATTCTTTCTGGTTCGAATTCGTCCTTGGTTGATGTTGCAGCAAAGGAGACCTGCCTATCAGCACCGACTACCGAAACTGATTTTCCTCCGTCTTCGACTACGTGTCTCGACAACGACAAGGAGAATACCAATTACCCTGTGTGACTTTGGACGGAATAGCTCATTCGAGGGATGTAGTACGTTTAATGGAATGCTAGGATATCTTACGGGTGCATTACTTGGCGCGCATGGCCTATTTGCTTCTGCTCGGGGTATACTTCTTTCTACTTCGATAACTGAAACATTGGATAGATTGGATAGAAGATGCTCGATAGCTCCTGTACCACAGTACGGCAACGATCCAATCGTCGTGCATCTTCCGTGGTAAGGTAGATACCGATAACCATGTCAGTCGTTGCAATGGTCCTGCGCCGATTTTTGTATGGGCAACAGCCAACTCTCATCCTCATCAGGGCGATTGTATATCAACGTTATGAGAGAGGACGATCTATTCGTGTAATCTTCGTTCGGTTGTCTTATATGCCCTTAAAGTTACGGTATCCAGTTGCTGGGGTGTTTTGTCTATCTATGCTAGGAGCGTAGAGCCAGTTCTTATGGCATCGTTCGTGCATTAAAGACGATGTATGTGCATACAGAACCATGAGGCTGGATCCAGACTGATTATTCCAGATTACTACCAATGCAGAGTACGAAGTTGCGATATGATTGGTAGTTGTGAGCTAACCAAATTCGGCATGAACCCACCTAACCTAATCGAAGCATTCTGGAACATCTCTGCCAGACTCCCGACGATCCAGACCGTGATTGCAAGGCAATGCTAATTCTGCGAGGCAGTTCCCTTCGCCATTGTTGTGGTTCATCATTTGCAGCATTGCCTTTCCTCACAGGGCATGCGCTCTCCATCCATAGATCCACCATGACTCTTCCATGTCCAACATGTCGCGCTCTTCCCCGGAACCCTGCATCACCTCACCGCTTGGCCATTCCTTGAAGCGTTCTCGCTACACCTATCGCCAGCTACAGCTCCTTCGCACAGCTTCAACCTCCACTCCCCTTCGCGTGATTGCTCACATTGACCTCGATGCCTTCTACGCGCAATGCGAGATGGTGCGGCTCGGAACGCCGCGCGAGACTCCGCTCGCCGTTCAGCAGTGGGACTCGCTCATCGCCATCAATTACGCCGCACGACCGTTTGGAGTTACCAGAATGATTTCTGCCGCGGAAGCCAGAAAGCTTTGCCCGGGTATAGTTCTCCAGCACGTCGCAACGTTCAGGGAAGGGGAAGGCGGGAAATGGGCGTACAGGGATGATGCGTCCAGAAATATGAGTACGGATAAAGTATCGTTGGATCCGTATCGGGCGGAATCGCGCAAAATCCTGAAATTGATGAAGGACGAATTGTCGAGATGGCAGGGTACGCTGTCGGATATTGAAGCAGCTCTTCAAACTCAGATACAACCTGTTGGTCTTGAGAAAGCCAGTATTGACGAGGTCTTTATGGACTTGTCGCCCTTGGTCTTTGGTCTGCTGCTTCAACGATATCCCGAGCTACAGGTTGTGCCATCTGAGGATGACAAACTAGCTGCATTGCCCGCGCCTCCTACCGCCGCGCTTGAATTGCATGCGGAGGATTGCTTGGTGGATTTGAACGAGAGTGAGACCGAGATTGATGACCCGGACTGGGATGATATTGCGATGCATATTGGCTCGGAAGTTGTCCGGTCTGTTCGCAAAGCTGTCTGGGACCAGCTGAGTTACACTTGCTCAGGAGGGATCGCACGTAACAAGATGATTGCAAAACTGGGCAGCGCTTGTAACAAGCCGAACAAGCAAACGGTGGTCCGAAACCGTGCAGTAGAGCATTTCCTCGGTGGCTACAAATTCACCAAGATTAGAATGCTAGGAGGAAAGCTTGGGGGCCAGGTCACTGCACTCTTCGGTACGGAGCAAGTCAGTGAGCTTCTCAAGGTATCTCTAGACCAATTCAAAGCCAAGTTGGACGATAATACCGCTACTTGGCTTTACGGACTTATCCGTGGCGAGGATACCAGTGAAGTCAATACTAGGACGCAGATCAAGTCCATGCTTTCTGCAAAATCGTTTCGACCTAGCATTAATTCCGCCGACCAGGCAGAGAAGTGGTTGCGAATATTTGCCGCTGACATCTACAATCGTCTTGTTGAGGATGGTGTACTTGAGAATAGACGCCGTCCGAGAACAATTGCACTGCATCATCGACAAGGCGCGCTGGTCCGATCTCGCCGGGTTCCCATTCCCTTAGCGAAGCCAATCGACGAAATGCTACTATACGAGCTTGCCCGAACTTTGCTGCGTCAAGTCATCGGCGATGGACGAGCTTGGCCGTGTTCGAACCTGTCATTGAGTGTTGGCAGCTTCGAAGATGGCGTCTCTAAGAACCATGTAATCGATAGCTTCTTTGTGCGGGGGCAGCAACCGAAGCACTCGACTCAAGCTGGAGCCGAATCTGATGTTCAAGACGGGACCGGAGAGCATCAGAATGGTGGAAAACGGAGGAAACTCGAAAACAACAGCATAAAGCGATTTTTTGCCGAAGACCCCGGTCCAGCCGTGGCGATTCCCTTCGATGATCCAGAGCCGGGATTAGAAGACTTATCTCATCCCTCGAAGCCTACTAGTGTGATGGATCAGCAGAAACAAGGCAGCGATGATATATCTCCCCCAGAAGACTCCGCCCTGCACTTGGGGGCGAAGGAGGCGCTAGCAGGATCGTACACTTGCACTCGGTGCGGCAAATCTCTTCCGGAACAGAACAAGAACGAGCACGAGGACTGGCATTTTGCGAAAGATCTTGAAGACCAAGATAGGCAAACTGCTGCAAGACTTCAGCAAACTATACGTCCAGCTCGCGGTGTTGGCACGAGTGGTCGCGGCAGAGGTCGAGGTGGACGCGCGAAGCCTGAAAAAGGCCAGAAGCGTCTCTTCTTCGGGTAGTCTGCTTGCAGGGTGTCTACATGGTACGAAACTCGATTTGGCGCATATGGAAGTCTCACGGATCTGGTCCATACATTCGCATCGGGCGTCAGGGGTAGAGGTTTTCAAATTCTTGGAGGCGCCTATAGGAATTACGATATACGGTTCTGAATGATACCCATCTCGATAGTGATACTTGGATCTATACAAGTGACTACGGAAATAATGATTGATCGAATCAGATGTCTCCATATCAACTACAGCTGTTAATGGACGCTGCCATTCCATCTACTTTCATTGGTTTACGCTCCACAAAGCGCATCCTCGGAAATGCTATCCTAGAACCACGGCTCAAGACAACCGAGTCTAAATTTAAGCCCAAGCGTCGGATACCCCAGATGGATTTGTCTGTACACAGTACTATGAAGATATAATCTCTCCAAGTTGCTGGCGTAATAACTCCCCTGATGATAACCTGACCGATCCTTTCTGTCTGACCTGACACGAGGGTCAAGACTCGAGAAACGTTGCAGTCTTTTTGTCCTTCATGTAGTGTGACATCACCGGACACAGCCGCGGGGTCAACGTCAGAACAGAACTGGAAGACACTGCCTCGTCAACCAATGATCGAAAGAAACCTCCCTGACTGATCTTGGAACTCAGCTCTCTCTCTTCGAACTCGGTCTCAGACGTCCCTTCGCCATCATTGGCTGTATATTGATACTTTCTCAGTCCGCAATATTCTCCTTGTTACCTTCGAGTCCTTCCAGCGTCTTCGATCAGAGTCGCATACGTCGTGCAGGAACCACGTCTCATGAAAGCTACTATCCTACGGTTTCTGATCCTGATGGCCTCCTGAATAACCCCAATTACGAATTTGAGATCAATGAGATCTCCACGAAATCTTTTATCCCTGCTTTACTTCTTCATTCGTTAAGCGCCATCTTTCAACGAACTTGACCACAATGTCCCGACGGGCCCCTCCTCGTGAGTACTACGAGGACGACATATACGAATATGAACGCGATCGTTACGGCAACGGTGGCTCAAGGCGAGAACGTGTCTTCGAAGATGTAGACTATCGTCGTCGCATGTCAGGACCCCCCGTTCAGGAGCTAGAGCGTCTCCGTGTCCGCGACCGTTCAGCCCCGGATTTCATGCGTGAAAGTTTCGCACCGAAGAAGGAGTCGGACCAGCTGGTTCTCAGACGTGAGCGAGAAGAAACAGATATACCTGTGCGAGGCAGAAGGGAGGTAGAGCTGGACCGGGACGACATCTATGTACGTCGAGCGCCTTCACGGGACAAACCTCCAGTGAAAGAAGTGGAGCGAGAAGAGATTATTATTAAGGATGGCGAGAGAAATAGGAGAAGATATCTTGATCGAGACGTCGAGAGGGATGAACTTATTTTCAAGAAGAGAGACCGATCTTTGCCTCCTCGGGGCTATGAAGAAGTGGAGCGAGAAGAGGTTATTATCAACGAGGGCGGCAGGGATCGGAGAAGACACTTCGATCGTGACGTCGAGAGAGATGAAGTGGTTTTTAGAAGGAGGGACCGATCTTTACCTCCACGAGGCTATGAAAATGAGGAAGTGATTTTCCAGCGTAACCGGAGGGACGAAAGATTCAGGGATCGGCCAGCACCTGAATACGAGAGAGACGAATACAGTTATCGCTTTAAGGAAAGGGATGATGTCGTTCGAGCGGACTATGAGAGGGAGCGAGACGAGTTTCGCTACCAGCCCGGCCCACGCATACGCTCCAAGTCTCGCCATCCAGGCTCAGATGAGGAGGATATCATCATTCGCAGAGAAGAAAGAGATCGCAGGCGCAGGAGGCAAGATATTGAAAGAGAAGAGGAAATGTTTATTCGGAATAAGGAAGAGAGGTCACCTTCCCCCGAGCCCCTGGCTCCCAGAGAGCCGCCAGTGATTCGAGCTCCGCCGATCCATCAGGAAGTGATCACACATCATCGGCATATAGACCATGGTACGTATCTCTGCTGAGGCCGGAGTTTTTCATTATGTTAACTTCTTGCTCAGGCTATGAGGTTGCCAGGCCGCCTCGCGTACCAAGTCCAGAGCTAAGGTCGCCGAGGAGTAGCTTCGACGAATTGGAGATCCATCACCGGTGAGCACTGAAATGGCATCATTACCTAGACCTCCTTCGCTAATGACCTTCCAAGTGCCGAAAACCGAGGACGGTCTTCCCATGAGGACATCATCATTGAGCGCCGAGGGAAGCGCGATTCTCCGTCACCCATACGCCGTCGCTCTCCGGCCCGCTATGAACAGACTAAGAATGAAGAAGTCGTCATATCACGCACCAGACCCAAGTCTCTTGAACGTGAAAGGGAGATACTGATACGCGAGCGGGACCGCCGAAATACTTTGGACTCAAGGGACGAGCGCGACATCCAGGAAGAAGCAGATTTTTACGAGCGCCGCAATGCAGAAAGGTCCTACATTGGCGAAGCATATAACGGCGCGACAAAGGACTGGGAGATTGTCGATGTTCCCCCCGGAACGAAACGAGTGACGATGGAAGGAGTCGGCGGTGCGATTGAAGGAATATCCTGGCAGCGATATAAAGGCGTTCGCCGGTCCCGATTCCTTCCAAACGGTGAAGAGCCCTCCAGCGACGAACTGGAACTCGATCGTGGTCGGATTGGGCGAAGGTATTATGGCGTCAAAGACAAGAAAGACAGGCTCTGGACAGAGATTACAAAGGATCTCGTCGTCAAGGAAGCAATTGAGCGGGCAGGATATGAGTATGAGGAGACCGAATACTTCTATTACATCTTCTCTTATCTTCGCTATGTATGTTATGCGCATAGTGGCCCCCCCTTCCCCCCCCGACTACCTTCTTCAAGATGGAACTAACCACCGCTCAATCTCACAGGATGATATTGCTGCACTGGTGGATCTCTCTGATGAAATCCGCCGCGCCCGCCGCGAAAGAATCCACGAGATTCACCGTGAGCGCCTGTCTTTGCCTCCTCCGCCTGCTCGACCTCCCCGTGGACCTTGGGAAGAGGTCAAATATAAGGAAGAGATGGTTATTGAAGAGGGCCGGAGGCCACCCCGAAGGTGGTGAAAGAAAGCATCATTCCTTTGTTCCATGGCATCATCTAGATTGTACAACCGGTTGCGATCTGGACATTCCTTATTGATGTGCTAAGACGACAGAGGACTGGGTTCATGAGCTATGATCGACGATAATGACACAAACTACTCCTTATGACGGGATGACAATGATGAATTGTACTACTGTAGTGGGCGCAAGTTCTCTGTTGCACAGAAATTGACATTGGGAATATTTCATTCTAGCCTCTCTTTTCATTCGTCTTCCCTTCTTCCTTGAGGTTATTCTTCTTGGCTGAAAGGCTTTGTCAACATCATCATCACCAGTACCCGAATCTTTGTCAGAGTATCCACGAATTACTCGTCCCTTGATCCTTGCATTGTCGCAATCAGATATGGACGATGAGATAATCAAACAGGGCCATGGCGCTTCTAGTATGATCAAACGCTAATATATGCCCATGTAATTGAGGATCCAGGGAGATTGCAGATCAGACGATATCTCAACTCAATCCATCATCTGCATTTGAGAAATTTTGAATTGCATGAGATACGTATCACTGCAATACTGTGTGATCCAATGGACTCCAAGAATCCTGTGGCAAATTGACCCGCAGGACAGAGTGTTCCAAGTGAATTAGACGATTGGACGAGATTCTCACTTCATCTGCACCTTTGTACAGTGGAGTTGTACCTAGCAAATGTACCAAGGATTTGAGGTCGATTGCTGGAAAAAGATCAACAGGCGGTCTTGGAGTACACACGTACAAAAGTACGTACTTTGAGTAATAACAGCTTTTCTCTTTTGGCTTCAGCGTAGCCGGTGTACACCCTGTCTGTACAAGACTCAAGGACATTCGAAACCTGATTGATGGATCTCATCGACGGGAATAATGACCTCATTTTCAAGCCACAAAACGAAGGCCTACTGCTCAACATTTTCTCCTTGCTTTGTCAATAATGAACGAAAAAAAAGTTGGTTGAATTTTTGAAATCGACTCGTAATCATGATGATAGAAGAATTGGAAGAATCCATACGAGAAGGACAAATCTGAAGTGGCACGATCTGTACGCCAAGAGAAAGGTCTTGATACATCAGGACTAATCGATGACATGCACTGCACCGACAAAAAATGCCAGAATCCTGTCGGGTAGTTTGCGTATGCTTGATGTCTACAGGGTGTACTGTAGTACAGCTCGATCCCTGTCAAGTCAATGATACACAAACTCTTTGTGACCATTGTTGAGTATCAAGATCAAGATCTGCTTACAGTAGCAAAATGCTTGGGACTCCAAAATTATTTATCACCACGAAAATCGCCGGATCAGGAGATTCGTACACACATCGATGTACTGCTTTCCATGGAATCCAGCTGATCCCATACAACACAGTATTTGTCGTTCTGCCAGCTTCCATCCGCGGGTCCTTGAAGCTGCGAACCGTGGAATCCCGCACGGGCAGGCCGAAGATTCCACCTGCAGGGAACTATTATCCCAAAGTTCGATGGCACTTTCACGCTCGAGCTACACCGTCCCGGATAGGGGGATTTCGCGCTCAGTCCGGTATCCGCTATCCTGCAACCTCGAACGTGCTGAGATCTTGGTGTTGAGTGTTCCGGTGATTCAATCATCATGATGTTGTAATGATGGAATATGCCCACCATGTTTCCTTGTCTCTCTAGCTGGAAACAGGACATGTCTAGTTGGCGAGCCGAACAAACAAGCAGTTTGCATGACTGCGGAAATTTGCGCGACAACTTTGAATGCACTCTTATTCGGATAACTGCAATTGATATGCTTATTTCTGTAGCCTATTAGGATGAGAAAAGAGGTTCAAGTACGCGACAGAGTATTGCTGCGTTTTGAACTGTCCCGTATGGATTGAACTCGAAAGGATCTCATGGAGAAAAGCAAGACCAAATTGACACTAAAACTCAAGAGAATGATGCATAAAAATTAGAATTGCTCTCAATAAAAGGGTATCATGTAAGAAGTGCTGATGTGACGGGATCCTTCACCCTCTCTCCTCCTTCCACCTCGTCTGGCGCCACTGCTGGGCCTTCATTTATATCCATGTGCTGCCTCATGCCCTCCAGAGAACTGTTCCATAAGGTATCCCCATATACACCAGAAGTTGTGCTGCTGACGGTGATAGTACACTGCCTGGGACGCTACACATATCACCAGAAGCTGGAAATCAACAAAAAGAAGAAGAGGAGGAGGAGAAGAGAAAGCGTAGGCTGCGTAGCCTAGTTGGACGACGATTCCAATGTGTGCCTTTTTGACTCCGCAGATGGGGAGTCAACAGTGGCGGTCGCTTTCGCACTTGGTTACTGTCAGCGTAGCCTATCGACCTCGCCCTCACGTGATCAGGTTAGCGAGTTATCCGGGAGTAGATAGATCTCATCCATCTCTCCTAAGTTGAATTCCAAGCATCTCAATCATCTCAATCTCAATGCATTCAAGATCTCTTTAGAGCTCATCTATGATCTCCATTTCCTTCCGCTACGTAGCCTACACCGCGAGGATATGATTTCGACCTCGCGCTGAGAGTTACTAGTACTTTCCCTTTAATATTACGCTCCTTAGCTGTTTGTCAGCACCAAATCTCCTCATATACAATGATAAATCTAGCCAAGAATTAACTAGTCACTAACTCAGAGGTAAAAAAGGCTGCTCTGGCATAAATTTTAAACGCTCAGTGAGTCTGAAGCTGTACGTGAGGCACTACCCTTCCTAGCGACTTGAGATACTGCGATCCATGTTTCAGGTAGGGAATGGGTGAGTGGCAAAGGCAATCACAATACGACAGAGCCTTATTGGCAAATTAGGCAGCTGGCTTCTTGGTTGGAGTCTTACTGTGTAAAAATAATCCAGTGTTATTAGTTTGCGGGGTTGAAGAATATAGAGTGTGGAGGGTTAGACAAACCATGAATATGGGTGGGGTGTACAGGTTTGGGTCCACCAATTTATCTGTGGTGTAATGATCGTCGAGAGTTCCTTCCCTTGCCTGGTCAATTTCGAGACGAACAAGTTCATCTAGATCGCAACGCTCTTCCTCTGTCAGGAGTCCAATGCGCTCCTCCATGGACGTAAAAGGTCCGTAGTATATCCTATCAATAAAGGTCCAGTAGATAGTATCATCAAACATAGAACTATATCTTGCTGCTAGACATACCCTGAATAATCCGTTTTCCAGAAACTGTTCCATGCGTGCAGATGGACGCTGTGACATTAATTGTATGTGTGTGCACTTGCTCATCCTCACATTCCCGTAAAGCTTCCAAAAAGAGGTAAAACCGAGGAGTATAACAGGCGAAGAATTCATTGAGGTCAAACTCCCAGTCCTCTGGGCTTTGTAATAGGAGCCACCAGGGAGCACCATATGTGAATTCAGCTGGGCCAACGAAGGCGAACTCCCAATCAATGGCCGCGGTGATACAGAGCTTGTTCATGTCGACGAGTACATTTGAAGGAGGGAAATCATCACAATTAAGTCGGAACGGGCCTTGACAGTGCTCCTTTGAGATATCCTGTGCAAGTTTGCAGAACAAACAGCGTGCTGTATATTTCTCTCTGCAGTCGGCCTCGTCAGTAACAGCATCATTACGTTGATTTCGGAGGTAGGAAAGATGCTGTGTTGCGAGGGCTTCAAAATAGTCTGCTGCTGATTCAAAAGTACAGGAGGGAAAGGGAAATTCCTCCGGAGGCAAATTCGCTGATGTCACCAACTCGTTCATATTGCAAGTGAGAGGCCGTGACACCACAGTAAAATCTCCATTCTGTTCCCATGCGACAATACGTGGAAACTCCGCTTTAGACAGCTCCAGCACCAGTTTGGCCATTTCGCGGTACACTTTTTTCAGGACCTGATCACATATTCGCGGATTCAGAACAGGCCATCCTTTCTCCAACGGATCTTGAAGGATTTTGGACAATTGCTCTCCTTCGACGAAAGGCATAACAATATAAGGTCCCGCCCAGCAATTACCTGAGCCGAGAGCTTCAGGAACTGGAATTGAGGTCTGCTGATGTAGGTAATTCATCACAGAAACCTCGTTTTTGATCTTTTCTGTGCGAAATATAAGTCTTCCCAGCGCAGCGAACCGAACAATCGCATGGAATCCATCTTCATATCTGACCCTGTAACAGACATTGAAAGCGCCATTCTTCCACCGGCACGCGGCATTTGGTTTTCCAGGGCGATATTTTGCAGCGAGCTGCATTGCTAGAGCCTCTAGTGACCTAGCCAGTAGAGCCTAGACTTAAATAGTGAAATTCTTCTCCTGTCGCTCCTCGGCAATGTGATCGAAATACATTTTTGTTCGTTCTCCTGAGTAGTCCTGAGCGCGTAGCTTTACCCGTGGTTGATTCTCGAATACAATAGCATAACCGAACCAGGAATCAAGAGGGACTTTTTGAATGAGAGATAGCTTTGGTGCAATTTCAAGGTTGAAGGAGCTGATTAGGTGCAGGGTTAGCGTGAGGCTGAAAGAAAATGAGGAGAATTAAATGCTCTCTTCCTGGATAGCTATCTCGACTCGAGTATTTCAGATGAGGAGCATTTGCTGTATTTATACAATTTAGAAGCTATCCTTATGGATAAGCAATGGAGAAGTAAAGCTGCAAGCTCTAGAATAGGGGATAAGTCAGGATCTGCAGATAAATGGGCTATAAGTAAATAAGGGTGACTGTGTTGATGTGAAACATCAAGAGACGTTACCATTATTGCCCAGTTCAAACTTGGCAAGGTCAAATTGTCACATGATGGGGAGTCGACGCGGAAAGCGGCGTCGATTGACGCCGAAAAAGGCATCCCCCGACTCACGGACTCTAGAGGTAGGACGGAATAGCAGGGAGCGAACAAGAAAATGGCATCAGCACACCCGCCCGTGAGAAGTGACTACAGTCGTACTCCGTACTAGCTCGCAGGGCAAACCAACCTACGGTAGCTGTAAAGTCTCAGCTCCAACCCACGCACCTCATCCTTCCCACTCCGCCCACTCTTGAATCTTCGTCCATCTCTAATTGTTTGGCGGAAATTGGAACTTCCTCCGTCTTCTTTCCATCTCGCTCATTCGTCTCTCCTTTCTCTTTCCGACTTCTGTTACATAGACATAGCTCTCCTCTTCTCTCTCCCGCATCTCCACTTTAGTCCATCACGTCTGTCCCTCGCTCTCATCCTCCTGAACCTGATTTTGCGTGAAAGACTTTGACAATCGCCTTTTGTGCCGGAGAATCCGTTCAATTACGGGAGGGCACCAATGTCGCCCACTTCCAGGTGAAGGGAGGCAGCTTTTGTCTGGTCCACACTCAAATACAGCCGCGTGAGTGGTCTTATCGATCGTTTTCATCGTCTGCCCACCGGCCGACGAAATCGCTCTTCGAACGATTCGTTCGTCTTACCTGACCATCATCCAAGCTCAAATCGTCCTACCGCCCAGTGTTTGCGCCTCTATCTCGGCTCCTGATCACTCAGAGAGATCTGACGTCGACTCTCTTCAACAATATCGGCAGAAGCTCCTCTCGTGAGCGGTTATAATCGATCGGACGAGGCATTGGAGTAAAGAGATAAGCGGACGGAAGAATTGCGTCAGAGACACGTTGATCGAGGGCTCCAATCGGAGTAGAAGCTCGCAATGTTGTTCTCATCTACAATGATACTCCCACCGCTTCTTGCTCTTGTCTCGTGGCCCAGCGTTGCAGCATCATTGACGATCACATACTGTTCTACTCAAAATACGGGCTCCGGCTTCTCACCGAGTGAGTAACGTTGACCCGGAATACATTTGTGATGACTATACTGACGAGCCTCGTACAGATTTGAGCGTCTTTCAATCTAATGGTCTTTGCCAGTCGACCTGCAACGCCAATTATGCTTTTGCCATCCTACAGGGCAAATATTGCTGGTGCTCCAACTACGCGCCGTCCTCCACAACTAGCACATCCGACTGTGACGAATCGTGCCCAGGTTATCCTCCTGACATGTGCGGTAATGCATCGAAAGGTCTATACGCCTATATTGAGATGTCCAATCATGCGCCATCTGGCACAACGTCAGCGTCAGCCCCGGGCAATACGGCCACTGTCAACTCGATGGTTAGTATCACAGCCCAATGAATTCATCAATGCATTTCGCGTTCAGCCCAAAGGATAAGGATGATTTCACAGTCCCTTAATGTCCCCCTTCCTGTTCTCATGATCGAGTGTTACTCTTTCGTGGATCTATGGGTTTAACAGCAGAACAGGAGAGCACTGCTAGTGCTGTGCCTGAACCTGAGACTGTGACTGTTACCGCTTCGGCTTCGAGCACGGAGTCAAGCACAACGTTTCAGTTTACAACTTCCGTATGCCTTCCGATGTGATTGAAGATTTCTTCACTTTCCTGCTGTACAGTCGATTTTGGGTCAGTCTCGCTGACTTGTAATTTGTTCACTCCTAGTCAACGTCAAGCTCGTCTTCAGAGACCACAACATCTGCACCAACGACGACTACACATGCAGTTTCTGTTGAGACCGTTGCTGGTCAGGTGATTACGGTCACTGTCCAGGGGCCGTCATCATCGACCTCCTCGTCTGGTGCTTCATCCAGCAAAAGCAACAACTCCGGAGTCAGTGGAGGGACTATTGCCGGTATTGTCATCGGGGTTATTGGTGGTGTAGCCGCAATTATTGCTCTTCTATTCTGGGTGTTCTTGATCAGGCGGCGGTCGCGCTCTGGCACCCCTGACTCTGGGTATGATCCAAGTGTCCAAAACATCCTCCTTGACGGACGACGCCACAGCAAAGGCTCCCAAATGAGCTTTATGAAAGGAGTATTTCCTGAGACTCATGGTCCTAGCTCGGCCGCAGGTTCATCTAATACTCCTCACCGCGCGCCTACTTTCACCGACAATCGCCTGAAGCCGGACATTGGTCTCTATCCTCATGGAAACCGCAACAGTAGTATCTCACTGCAGGATAATGAGGACTACTCCCGACCTGTTCTGCGGGTATGTTCATTGCCGGTCTTTCGCATCTCTAGTGGAGAATTGCTAACCCAGTTCTATAGTTGACGAATCCTGACTAAGTGTTGACCAATCCTCACTTCTCGTTCCCTTCTGCCTCTGAAGCTATTGTCTTCTCTCATCTAATTGCACGGCTTGGCGAAAATCATGGTGTTATGATACCCAATTGTCTCACAATCCTTCATTTCTTCATTACATATTCCCTTTCTCTCCTACTCGGCGACAGCATCATATGCTGAGGGCTCTTTATGGAGGACGCCGTCGGATCATTAATCCGCGCGTTTGTCCGAACGACACTTTCTGATCGGACCAGCTGTTAACACCGGCTAAAAATGTCAAGAGACTGACTGATAGCTGGTGTGATATCTTGTGTTTTTTTTATCCTGCATTGAATCAAGCGCAGGTGATACGCTGCCACGACTCACGATAATAGACGCCATGTTACCATGGTTGCATATGGAGATCGATCTGATTCGGTCCAATTTCATATGCCCTACTTCCATGCACTTCTCGTGTACATTCGAAGCATCCCGGCATTGTTCAGTATGCTGCTTATATGAGTACATAAGTTGATGGGTTCATTACGGACTTATTCGTTGTTACTAGCTTCTATTTCTATGTCGCTTTTCTTTTCCTCTCTTATGAGTCCTAGGACATACACGCTTTCTAGAACTGTGGACTCGGTGGATTGCAATATTGGTTGATCAAGGGTCATTACCATCTTGAGGAGGACTTCATTGCATTTGCAAAAGTGATGACTTTGTGTGACAGTACTTTTAGCGCAGAGAATGGTCATGCATTTATAATGTTCGTCTTGCAGTGATGTCTCATATCATTCTTATCATGCTCAACGCGCTATTAATGATCCTGAGGACTGTCCTTCTCAGCTTTCTTTAGTTTCTATTTTTGGATCTAGGTTTGCTCTCAGTCATGAAGATAAGATATATTTCTTAGGTATGATATCTAGCTTGATCAGATGGTCTACTCTGTTTCTGAAGGAGTTATATATATAACTCCTAACAGATTCGTGGTTGGAAGGCTCCAAGAATCTTTGCCGCTTCTTTGGTGTAGCAGTCCACTCATCCTATATATATAAGAAAGAAGCCAAGACACCTTACGGCTGGGATATCAGTCTTTTCAAGTTCAACATTGGAGATTGTTACGAATTTTTTTAGAGTGGAAGTCAAGTTGACAATGCAACTTAGGATTGAAGAATCAACGCAGCGCTTGATGAATCAATTAATCGTATATATACTATACACTGACATATATGTAGTATATACAGTACATCACATGTATATCAAATCAAACATTCTCAAAGCAGGTCTATCTGTAAACTGTTAGCATGCATCATCTTAAAGGAGAAAGTGACAATCAACAAGAAAAAAAATCCAGAAAAGTGCTGGCAGATAAATCACCACTTTAACGCCTTTGCAGCTGTTGTGCTCCTGTGATGCAGAATGAATCCTATGCCATGCATGATCTGTTAGCATGAGCCAAGCAAGTTCCTAGATGCAGTCAATCAGTCCGAAAAAAGCGTCCAGAGACCGTATTGGTCAGCCATGCATCTCCCTCCTCCTCCTCCTCTTGCTTGCCCTCATTTGGTCTATTTTTGAATCGCCTACAGACTCGTCGGATCCTCCCTTTTCGGGCGACGTCTGATCCTCACTTCGGTAGTAGTCCCCACGAGGTCCTCCTCTTCTTGTTGGCTGGCTGCCCTTCCTTTTCCTCCTCTCCATCATTTGCCCTCTTCCTCTTATTCGGATCAGCTTCCTCTACTTCCTCTAAAGCCTCTGACATCGCTCTCCACCCTTGTAAGGCCTCTGACGTTATTGTTTCCGCCGGCGCCGCTGGCGCCGCTGCCTCCTCCCATGCCTGCACATCTGTAGCAAGCTGAACGGAGTCGACTTCTTCTTCATCATTCGTTTCTTGACCCTGGTTGTATTCAAGGAGCAGTATTGCTAGGTCTGTCTGTTGTTGGTCTGGTTCTGCTTCTTCTTCTTGTTGCTGCTGTTGTGGTTGTTGTTGTTCTGCTGCGACTTCCTCCTCCTCTTCCGTTCCTTCGTTCATCTCTACGTCCGAATCTTGCGAGGACGTTTCACCATCCGATTGGACGGCGCCCGGGCCGTTGAGAATATCACCGATACCACCCATCTGTATAAGCTTGCGGTCGACTTCATCGTCATGTTCGTAGGATTCGTCAGATGATGATATGTTGTCATACCAATCGTCAATATAATCAGCTATGTCGTGACGACCAATATTCCTCGCGTGCTCCACAGCGGTGCCGGATGTGTCATGGTTGAGATTGTTGATAATGTCTTTACTGGCACCTGCACGAAGCAGCATACGCACGATTCTCTTATCGCCCATCCGAGCAGCGATATGGAGAGGAGTGTCATCCCACGCGTTTTGCAGATCCACTTCGCCATTTTCGTAGAACGGGATGAGCATCTTTACCATGTTGACATGGCGGCGTCTCACGGCGTAATGGAGTGGAGTATTCAAGTTATCTCCCTGGACCCAAACCGGCGCGTTGGGGAGAGTGAGCATGAATCTAACGGTCTCTACCAGCACATTCCTGATTGCCATGTGCAGCGCGGTTTCCCTTCGTCCTAGGCCTCGATTCCTGGTGATGTCTGCACCATTCTGGAGCATCCACATTGCGGTATTCTCGTTTCGATACATGACGGCTTCCATGAGAGGCGTCCACCCATCGTAGCTTCGCTTGTTCATGTAGTTATAGCCAGCCGCGAGGCACAGCCGATGGACATCTGCTATTATCCGGACATCGTCATTACGCGCAGCTGCGTGAACCAGGCTGCGGGAGGCATGGTGCATCATATTTTCGTTGCCAATCAGATGAGGACGAATGGCCACGTACGAAGCCCAGCCGCGATTCTCAAGGACTTTGGCAACGGCACCGGGATCTACTGGGACTGCGGAATCGAGTAAAAGCTTGACCATGTCATCAGACCCGTTCATTCCTTCAGCCGCTTGGAAAAGATAAGAAAGGATATAGTTATTATCCACGGGATGAATGTCCGCACCAGCCTCGATGAGAGCCCTGGCGACATCCACTTGATTCTTCGAGATAGCCAGTCTCAAATATCGGAATCCTTGGGTGGAATATTCGTTTGGATCAACGCCCATCCTCAGATATGAGCGGACTGCAGTGACCCATCCTCGTTCAATGGCCCTTTCAAATCGGTAGTCAGGTGGCCAGATTGCAGTCGCAAATGCCCGGCGCTGAAGATTAGGGCCGTCGAGTGCTCCGTAGAGATCGCGACAGACTTGTGCAAATTTAGCTATCTCAGGAAGGGTGAGATCTGATGTTATGATGCGCAAAGTTTCGTTCGGAAGATGTAACAGCGTGACAGCAGCCTTCTTGGGCTCTTGCGGCGGCTTTCTTCGCTTGAGAGATCTCCCTCGTCCTCTTGTTCCTCGCAGTTCGGCGGCAGTCCCCATTCGAACCAATTCTCGTGTGTAGGCACGCCTCTCCCTATCGGTCATTCTCCGCAATCCCAATCGAGCCATGGTTCCGACGAATTGTTCGTGAGCGAGTGGGTGAGGAAATGTGTGTTAGTTGTTGGCTGTTTCTTGTGCCGAAAAAGAGTCTTGTCTTTCAGAATGGAATAGAAAGAGAAAACAAACTTGTTTAATACAGACTTGTTCAATGCTGATGTCAATGCAAAAACAGAACTCGAGGACATGATTCCAAGGGATTATATAGATTTGTTTCAGACATGATGTTGGCAATGTCAAAGCTCTTTCAAGACAGGAACAATTGCTGGAAGAAGCACGTACTCAAGGAGGAAAGCTTCGATCAGGGGAAAGAGATCAGGTGAAGACAAAGAGCCATTGTATGCTTTATTGGTATTCTCGGTAAAGAACCATGAATTGCTGAATCTATAATTATCGACCCCGTGTGAGGAGGGCTGATGTCAAAGAAAATTTTCGCCTTGTCCGACGAAATGGCCATGGGCATGCTGCTTTCCATAATTGACGAGGTGTATGTATCTCTGCAAGAGATTGAAGCGGATAGCCCATGATGGCATGCTGACAGATATCCCAAGCTCTGCGAGCGACGTAAATTGTCCTGTTGATATTAGCATCCATGAGTATTTTGATTCCATTTCAAAGAATTCCATCCTGAGAAAAGATATCTGTAGGCAAATAGAAGCGCCGAAAGAGACCGAGAGAGATGGAATGCCCTGTCAGGAAGGACCTGTTGTGCTGTTCCGTGGTCGAGAAGATCGAAATTGTACCCGCGGTCCATGATATTCTGACTTCACTGTTTCTCAAGTCGAAGTCTTTGTATTCTGTTCCTTTCAATGAATGACTTGATAAAGGATCCGGTCAAAGAAAGTAGCCATGACTCGGGGCTTGGAGACCGCGAGGTCCAAATTTAGACCGTATGTGCCGTTCTCTTTCATGAATCCAAGGGCATTTCTTCATGTCTTTGTCTAATATTAGTCTCGCCTCTCCAGTCAGCGAGACTGGAGACTGAGCCGACTCGACAACATGTGTTCTTTGTGTTCTTTCTCAAGATAAGGTTAGGCCATTCCAGGTACGATCGAGACATGCGAGACGCAGCATAAACCTATAAAATAATGCCGTACAATTGCTCCGAGGGCGAAGATCACTTTTGACAGTATGAAATAAGCGGCAAGTGAGTGATGGACAAGTGATGCTTCGATGCATGAAAACAAGCTGTCGTCCATTGGAACAGGTAGGGATCCAACCGACTGGGTCAGGACACTTTTACCCTTTTGGGAACACGGCTCCCGTTTCCGCTTTGGTACAGCCTGTCCCTGGCAAACATCATCATCACCATCACCACAGGATTGAGCATCCATATTTCATTGTTGATGTCGGTGGAAGCGATGCAGCACTCACGCAGCCAATAGCTCATCGGTATTGTACCACTTCGATCTGTGTCATCGTGCAGCCAGCCTGTCAGCCAGATCTACTCGTACCCGCCTTCTGGCTAAGGCAAGTCAAGTCACTGGAGGTCTCCTTATCTCCCAGGTATCTGCATCTTCTCACCAAAGAGAGTAAAAGGCGATCAACCCTAACCAACCAGCAGAGGTCAAACCTTGTATTGTTCTCCATCCATAGAGATATCAGATACTTAGTATTCTCCGCCACATTGTCTCCAATGAGGGTTAACTCATCCCTCAGAGGGCTACCGGCCCGCGCTCTGTCGATAGATGTAGACTATATGTATCCTGCTTCTGACCCTGTCATCTGTGGCTCGTGTCATTCAAACTACCTTTCTGTGGTTGCGCCTCGCTCCTGTTCCTTATTCCTAAGGTTGCTGCTCTTCGCAGCTTGTACAGCCTCTATTTCCTTATACATGTTATCATCATCCTCTCGGCCCAGCTGGGACTAGGTGGACATGGACATGTTCAACATCTTCGAGAATGCCTGGCTAGTCGGCCTTGCTTTGATCATATTAGCTGGAGTATCTCTCGCATTGGAAAGATACTCAGGCAAATCTTTCCTCAGTCGAGTGCGATTTCGAGACCGCAAAGTACCAACAGCCGGAACTCCTCCGCGTTCCATTTCGCCTGAAAAGAAACTTTCGTCAAGCCCTGTGTCCCGCTCAAGTTATAGCAGTGTCCTACCACCTCAGCGCAGGCATGCTCTCGCAAACCTGAAGAACAATCTGGCCTCCTCGCGGGAGGTTGATGAAATGGAGGTCAACCGGCATATACTTCCCATGACAGTGGACTATAGGACCAGCTCTGGTCAGAAGTACACCCCTACGGGATTCACAATCGAAGAGATCAAAAAATTGGGCGATTTCCCGGATTATTCAGAACTCAGTGGTGTGCCGTTGCCCAAGCCGTACCCGGAGTTTGACATAGACAAAGCTCGACCTCGGCCCTACCGTCCTTTCAGATGGATGTATCATCAAACCATGTGTACGTTCACACCGGAACACTTCGTGTGATTCATGAGCTGTAATACTGACTCTGTGGCTCCAGCACTCACGAAACTGGAAACGGACTGGTGGATCGAGCTCGAAAACACATATAAGGAACGAATCGCTCAGCGCAGAGAACTGTACGCCAAGCACGGAAAATGTGTACTTGACTATCTCCCAGGCTCTGAATTAGCATGCAAAGAGCTCATGGAGATGGTCATTCAGTTCATCTGTGCCCGGTACCCGCAGTACTTCTCTCTGATTGATAACCGAATCTTGCAGAACAGAATCCTGGGCACTGAGCAAGATGTCAGGTCGAAACACCCTTTGGAGATCCTGCTCGATAACGTGCCGGAGGACTTTGGTATCATGATGCGAGACGATGTGACGGGATACTATTTCTTCCGCGCTGGAGTCATCTGTTCGGCTCTGGGTTGGAACGTGTCCACGAAGATTGGGCTGCAGCTTCATCAGATCCACGAGCCAATTCCGGACTATAAAGAGAAAATGCAGTTTTCCATGGATCGGTGTGTGCCACTTCCCCACAAAGAGATGGTGGGAGTAATCTACTAACTTGCATGCAGTTTCTTCACAAAGATGCCAACCGACAAACCCATCCAGCGCGGCTCCTGGGGCCTCGAAGTCGGACAACCCCTCTATATGCCCAAGGGTGACCCGCACGAGCTCCATCGACTGTCGCAGAATCCTGATCTCCGTATCACGGACTGTTATCTGCGCGTTGACTGGCAGACACTGCGTCGTCTGCCTCTCTCAGCGGGAATCGTGTTCAACTTCAAGGCGCTCTTTACACCGGTCACTGAGTTTCGGGATGAGCCAGGCGTACCTGCTCTGGTTGCGAAGATTCTGAAGGAAGGAAAGAAGAATCTAATGGAATACAAGAATACGTGGCATGTTGAACATGTCGTGCTCCCAAAGTTGGAAGAATGGGCAAAGGAGCAGGAAGATCAAGGGCTTGTCGTCAAGAACTGGGAGGTTGCCACTCTAGACGAGAGCCCCTGGTTCAAGAATTGGGAGGAGAAGTGGCACCGTCAGCAAGGATATTGAATCCTTTCTCTGCTCTTCATTTTGTTCATGAATGTCTTGTTACATTCCCCCTTTTCCATATTACCTTGTTGTTTCTGTTGTTGTTGTTGTTCTTCTTCTTCTTGCAACAGACTTGGGCATTCACATCTCAATTGGAGGCGAATTCTGAATACCATCCTTGGGCAAAGAAACGCCGCATATTCTCCGTTCTTAAGAAACCTCTTTTATTTCTCTTCAAAAAAGAGATTTCCGAATCTCAATATAGTCGTATGTTACATGACAGCTTGGTGATCTTCAAATCAACTTCTCATGCTCATCGAGGAAAATCGGGAGATGAGGTACCAGAACAATTAGGTAGACGTTCGAAGTTGAGTCTGCTCCCATCTTCATGCGTGATGATTCTGTCCCGACATGAAGACGTGACCAGCACCGCAAAACAGATCTCATGATGCTTCGGGGTAATCGCGACATTAACCAGCACCAACGCCGAGCGTCCTTATCCCGCAGAATCGGAAGCGGCGCATTCCTATCATCTCGACGCCAGCTCTGGAAATAGCGCCTTGCACTGATGACATAACTTGTCCTCCGAACGCGGATCCCCTCAAAATCTACCAAAATTCCGTTGAGCAGGCACGATTGCGCAAGGGGTACGCAATATGGTTGAAGAGACGCCTGATTTTTGCATCTGTGTCTCGAATGAAACGTTATCCCTGTGTGGTCATTCAGGTAGGCCTTTTAAGATTGTTCCCTCGACGACGGAGCCCGAGGGAAAGCTCCTAGCAAGTCGTCCGCAACAAGCTCAGTCTTCAGTCGCTTCAGCTTCTTTGGGGGAGCCTGGCTCGCTGGCACGGCCCTCATCATTATCCTCTTCGTCCATTTCCTCCAATTCTGCCGCGAGCGGACTGATCCGCTCGTCCAGCAAATCCAAGTCCTCCAATTGTTGCCGGGGCGGTAATTTCCATAGACTCGTTCCGCACACACGGTCCTTCGTCAGAAGATCGTCGACAAACTGATCCATATAGGTGAGGACGAACGTGTCTCGCACTCTTCGTCTTAATTTTCGATAATCAAGAAGCAGCGGTTCCAGAGTCTTGTATACGTCCACCGCATCAAAAGTAAGCCGGACATAGAACGCTGCCAGGGCGCGCAGGTACTTGAAGTCACCACGGCCCTTCACAATCCCATTTTCCGTCTCTGCCTCTGTGTTATCCATCTCTGCGTCACTTCCAGGGTCGGTAAAGTTTAAGTATTCGAGGACGATCTCCCGCTCTGGTTGGAGCTGTAGCATCTTGAAAGCGAGACAAAGGAACGGTGTCGGCTTCTCAGAGACGCCGTACGTGCCTCCGATCGAGGTCAGTTCGACGGCACGGTCGCAGAGAGTCGCCGCGTTCAAACCAAAGCATTGCTCTTTCCAGTAATAGGACTCTGTGATGCGATCACGCACGGCTTTCTCGAAAAGCGTGGCCGGGTTGACACCACGGACTAGAGGGCCAGAATATCCGCGGTTGTCGAGGAGAGTGCTGGCGTCAGCACGGTGGGTGGCCATTGTTCCTCAGTATTCAATATAATCCAATGTATCCTTCGCAATCAATTCGAGCTGTAGACTCAAGGCAGCGAGTCGTACGAGGGGAGGTTGTCTGCGTTTGGCCTGAGACGTCCATGAGAATCAAAGAATGTGATGGAGAAGCTCTGCGCCACATTTTCTGATGGGGGCGGATTCTGCCGGGTTTGTCCGCCCAGCTCTTATCGATAATCACACCGACAACAGTCACAATGTAAACAGTCAATGATGATGAAACAGCCTGATCTTGTTGGATGCACGTCATGATAGGATTGCTGTTGTTATTATGAGACAAGTTAGTTAAACAGGATCTGGCAATTTAGAATTTGTGACAGACCATGCCTGATCTCTTCTTTAAACCAACAAGTCTTATGTTCTCATTGTCAACAGATTCGATACTCGTCGTGCAGTCATTGACATTTCTTTGAGTCAATGTATTGACCTCAGAGTATCACTACTGCTATGCGCCGACAATGGTACTTCTGACGTCCTCTACGGTCTCTGTCATTTTTACTTCAAGTGTTATCTGCATATTTACCCTTCTTCTCTTCCTCTCCGGATACGTTCTCCAACAACAATCTGTCCGAAATATCCAGCATGCTCTCCGCGCATCCCCTTCGAGCACAACGCCCATTATTGCCCGAAACGGCGAATCAAGCTTTCCTCAGAACATGGAAAATGGTCAAAAGGCCTTGTCCAGTTCAAATTCGCCAGGCATTGGCGGCAACTACGCCTACCTCCAGCTCCTCTCCACCCCTAATCCATCCAACATCTGCTCCGCCATCCTCTTCTTCAAACAACTCTCCACCAATGGCTCCGCCATCCAAGACCGACTCTTTATGTACCCACAAGATTGGGACCTGTTACTGCCGAAGAAGCTCTCCAAATCAGTCTCCACCGCGCTCTCCCTCCTCCGCGCCGCGAGCACCAAGTACGGTATCTGGCTGCTTCCCATCGACATGACCGCGGCCACGTCTGCCGGGTACGCGCCAACAGACACAAGACTGTTACGTCTGGGCCAAATACAATTTATGCAGTACGATAGTGTATTATACGTCCAGACTCCAGGCATGCTCCTCGACACAGCCAAGTTAGATGCAATGCTTCTCTCGCGACCTTTGCCCATGAAACACGATAAGAACAGGGTGGAATCATATAATAATGAGGCCTGGATTCCGATGCCCTTACGGGCTGACCGGGACGCGAGCTTGCCACCTGTTTATCTGATTGCCGTTAACAATGTCGGGGGACGTGTTGAGGCCCGAGGCCATATTCCCAACGTCGCTCTACCGGGGTTTGGTGATCTGGTTACTGGTCCTTGGGGCGTGAAGTCGCCGTGCGATGATGATGGCCAAGATCAGCTGCCGGGATATGTCTACTTCCAGAAGGATGAGGACGGACATGCCCGCTGGGAAGGTAATCCGTTATTTGCCGCCTGGAGAGCGCAGCAGTTTAAAGAATGCGGCGGTTTAGATTTTGACGATTTTATCCATGACGAGGAATGATATGTCTCATGAGTCTGATTTTTCTTTCTTGCTGGGTTTGTTATCTTCATTTTATTTTTGATCTGGGCTTTTGGATAGGATTTCGTGATGCTGTACATTAGGTTTTGGTTTTCGAGAATATATACATTAGCATTGGAGACTGGATGCTGGAGATTACCTGGAGGCGTCAATTTCGTGTGCAAGCGATATCGTTTGTTTCAGCACAAATTCACATCAGTTTTAATGTAAAATCGTATCTGTTGGTTGTTCTACCTTCTGCACAGGGTTGGATCAATATCTTTATAAGAGAGCATTTGCTGTTGGTATTATGGATGCAGCTTGAAGGCAACATGCTCTTCTCCCGGTTCAATGAAGAAGTCGTTCATTCACGAAAGCGAGTTTACATCCGACCAACAGGTCGTTATTGACTCCATGATGGATAATCGATCCATACTTTGACCATAACCATACTGCCACTCTGGTAGATCCCTATCGATCACCGTTCTTCCTCATTCACAAGATATGCGATGACTGGAACATGCCCCGCGAATGAATGGGATTGACGAGTGCGGTATAGCATCTGGTCTCTTGAAATCCAGGGAATTGAGTCATTACGGATAATTCAATAGCTGTGAGGTACGTTTGACAATGAGCCAAGCTGTCGCCGAGGATCAGCGAGGAACGCCAATCTCATACCCGAGCAACACTTCCGTGGTGTTGCCCTCCCAGCCTCTGTTGCCGCTCGTCGAGATCATGAACCGACATGCCTGATCAATGTACAATTGCGAGATAGTTCCGGTGCGGTGGCCGGGAATGATAAAGAAGGGGACGGTTGAGTGGCGGGATGTTTGCTCGTGTTTCAGGTCGTAAAGTCGAAGGATATCGTGTGATGCGCTGGTGAAGTATGAATTAGCACCGGGACCTTCGCAGCCGATGACGATGATACAACGATTTGGGTCTGCAGAACTCACCATACAATGTGCCGACCATTTGGCATGGCTTTGAGAGCTGTAACTGGACCGCTTCCCTGTGGGAATTTGAACACGCGTTCTGGACTCTTCAGGCCTTTGTGAAGGCTGAATTCCTCAACAGTACCATTACGTCGGCCGGCATATATATAATTTCCGTCGGGAGACCAGCAAGCGTTCATACACCAGGGTGGCATGTTGTGAGGGCTGATCCGGGCCACAGGATCTGGCTGTCGCCTATCCCATACCCTGATGGTGCCATCAATAGAGGAAGCCAGGAAGGTCGTATCCGTCACTATGTTTGACTCAGTTTGCGTTGGTTGAGTCAAACTTTGAGTCTGGGAGGGGGGTTCGAGTTCTTCAGCATGAGGAAGCCCGTTGACCGCCGCTTCTGATAGTCCATTTGCGAGTTGCGCTTGATGGGAGTCTGTCTGCTGGTTCAGGTTGCTCGTTTCTGCCGTTGTTTCGGCTGAGGCGATATTGGAATCTGTAACTCCATTCGGCTGGCTTGTTAAATCGGGTTCGGCTTGTGCATCCGCATCGGCGAGAAGACCATTTGCAAGCGCTTTGCCGAACTCGTCGTCCTCATCTACACCAAACGCATCACCGGAAGCGCCGCCATCAGCAGCACCTCCATCTGCGTCTCCAAATAACGAATCGGCTCCGCCAAAGAGTGAATCCGCGGGTGAGACTGGCTGCGCGTTTGAAGCGTCGCCAAAGTCCCCTTGTTGGGTTGAATTGTTCATGAAACCGAAGCTGTCTGATGCGCTAGCTTGGTTGTTTGAGGAGAATGTTCCATTTGTCTGTTGAAGCTCGATTGTGTCCTGCGGCACTGGAAGGCTGGATTCAGGCCGTATTTCAATAGCTGAGATCTGCCCAGCACTGGCTCCGAACAAGCGCCTTGTCTGCCCAGTATTCAAATCCCAGTCATAGACCTTTTTGTCCCAACTTCCAGACAATAATGATTTCTCGTCCGATGTCAATGTCAACACGGATACTGCCGAGGTATGCTTTTGTAGGAGGGCGATATCTTTGCCTTCTTCGTGACGGACGGATTGCAGCCGGATGCCACCTGATTCTAGGCCAGATAGTAGCCACAGACCTTCGCTGTGACTTGCCAAGGAGTACACTGGTGATAGAGCGTTGCCATCCCTGTTCTCCCAGTACGTCATCAGGACTCCGGCCTTGATCACGCTGTCAACGAAAGGATGTCTCTGCGCAACAGTCAACATCAATTTGCTGTTTACAGATTCCACCCAATTGAATTTTCGAATGTATCCATCAGAGCCTCCACTAAACACCCATCTCATGTCTGCCGTAGCTGTGATCGCATTGATCGACGTACTGTGAGGGGCGGCGGTCGTAGGAACTATATCGTACGTCGTGGCCGTGAGGCACTCCGGGCGCACGCTAGGATGGAAGACCGATATAAAATCAGATATATTATTTGAAGTCCCCTGATCTGTCATTGCCACATCCGGGTTTTGGTGAGAGACTGCTCCATCTCCTTCTGACACCTGGCTAGAATTGGAAGGACTGTCCGCATCTTGATCTGCGTCGGCATCCACGTCGGGTTCATTGTCGCCGTCGCCATCTTCGGCGTCGCGCATCGCATCGTCCATTTCATTGTCGGAGCTTCCGTCTTGCGACCCTATTGAATTGGACGGCGGATTAGTTTTCGCATAATCAAGCACCAGTAGAAGTTTAGAAGGCTCACCAGCAAGATCGCGATCATCATCCTCCTCCCCAATTGAAGCCATTTTCACAAAGGACTGTGTGCCTCAACCTTGTTGGAGCTCGAACAAATGACTGCTCAAAAAGTTGACAGGTGTATGGAGTTGAACAGGTACCACAAGGTGTAGTATAATCGTTTGCTCTCAGTGCTGCAGCTCGTCACGAGGCCCATAACCCAGCGCTCATGAAGCCATTGGTTTTGCACCCCACAAATTGTTGCAGGCAGCGTGAGAGAATGACCAGTCCAAGCAGGAACTAGAGCCTTTGATATATAGAAAATATCTGGATTTAACACTGACAAAATGGTTCAGTTCTCTCAGTTTTGTCAAATGCGCTCTGTGCAATTTCATGGAACTTCCCAGACGTTACTCTCCACCCGTGTAGTAGCCTGAGAGATAAGGCCACAATCTGTTATCAGCGCTTGGTCACCTCATCTCATTCAGAACTAAGATATACAGGAGTTTCTCCAGCTTAGTGCGCATATTATCCTTATTCATTACCCATTGTTGAAAGAAACAATTGTCATTTCATCAACTTGAGCTGCATCAATATGACTTCAGTTGGAATATCCTTCTATGCTACAGCAATGGCATCATCATGTGGCTTATTGAAGCTGCAGAACCTGTGCGACTGAGGATAGCAGCTTCTCCTAAATCTATGCATTACAATTGACCTTTGACCTGCCAATTCAGCAGTCATCCTAATCTTCCTATGCCCTTTACTCTGCAAAATATTAAAGGGCATGTCATTTACATGAGTTGCCTAAGAAAGTGGACCTGCTGGCAGACAGTCGAGCCTGTTTGCAGTGACGCTTCTGGGCATGATCAAGATCAATTCACGTTGCATCATTCTCACTTTGAATATATGAATAACCTCCGTTTAGGAATTTATGGTTGTCACTGATTCTCAAGGTTGGTAGCCCATTCTAAGGGACAGTCCCCTATGAGTATCAGCCTATTATTTATTAAGACTGGGCTATAGCCACCAGCAAATTCATAGATCTTCACAGTATACCATTCAATACTCATTACATTCAACATATGTTCTGAGCCAATTCCTTGATATATTGCTGACCTATAATGAAAGCAAGGGAGTCCATTATCTTCATTGAATTGTCTTTCTTTGTGTATGCAAGTACCATAAAATCCAAGAAACAGTGTCTGAGGATCTGTGAATTAGAATTCAAGGCTTTCTCTATCACTCTTACTCATGCCTTGCATTATTTAACAGTCTCTAAAACCTCTCATCGATATGGACTGTTGTGCAAATGATTTCCTTCTCATCTGTTTGCACTTCTCGCTCCCGTTTGGAGACCCCATTAATCTGGACAGACTCCTGCTGACTGCTCTTCAATTTAACACCTCATCTGCCTGAGGACTTTCTGCCGACAACTGTCAAGATGGATCTAGGAGACTCAATGGACGACTCCCCGGGCTGGAGCCTCTCTGAACGGACGGCTACGCTCGTCCCTGACCCTGTCACCCTCGTCAACAAAGATATCAGGGACTACTTTGCTAACGTCGAGCCTTCAAGTGGAACAGAAGCGTGGGTCACGAAATCGGAATTCCCTACTTCTGACGAGATACTAGGCACAGATGATCAAGGTTCAGACGATGATTGTATCGAGTTGCTACCAAACAAAATTCAGGGCGCTTGGCCGTCAAAGGACGTCTACCTCAAAGCTCACTACGACTTGCTGAGAGAAGATGCGGTCGCACCATTAAGGGACGCAGTCGCGTATTTCAGAGCTGACCCAGGAATGATGGATTCTCAGACTGTCTCCGTTTACGAAAAGGTTTTCTCTTGCTGGATTCCGAGTAATCATTATGGCCAGCGGGCTAACCTAAGCATTTCTCCAGGTTCACATCGTTGGGATGACCTTCGCCCAGCGAGGCCTCGCTTTTCGACTTCGTTTCTCCACCAATCGCGCTGGAAAGAATATCGTGTGGGAGTATTCAAAACGCCTGATAAGTGGGTCAATCGTTGCGCTTTCTCCTGCGAATGATTGCTTTCAAAAGACCTGTGTCGTTGCTGTCGTAGCAGCTAGGCCACTAGAAGGTGTGAAGCAGCAACCTCCAGAGATCGACATCTTCTTTGCTCGGGCAGAGGATGCTCAATTTGATCCTCAGCAAGAATGGGTCATGATCGAGTCACGAACCGGCTACTACGAAGCAGCGAGGCACACTATGACTGCTCTGCAGAGAATGACTACAGAAAGGTCAGTAAATCTACAATAGACCCAAGCCGCCTTGATAATGCCTCATACCGCTCAGTTTCCCTCTTGCGGAGCACATCTGTCATCTTGAACCGACGGTACAAGCTCCTGAGTATCTCAAGAACAATCCCGTTGTGGATGTGTCGACTGCTTTTGAGACCTCTGAGAACGACGGCAAGATCAATATTCTTGACCCTTGGCCTGCATTGTCGACGAAAGATTTGGATGCCTCTCAGTGGGCGGCTCTAGAACAGATCCTGACAAAGACGCTGGCGATTGTGCAAGGTCCTCCAGGAACCGGTAAGACTCACGTCTCAGTCGTCGCGCTGAAAATCATTCTCAGCAACATGCGCCAAGGCGATCCACCCGTTGTCATTGCGGCTCAAACGAACCATGCGCTTGATCAGCTGCTCAACCACGTCTCCCGCTTTGAGAGCAATTTTATTCGCCTTGGAGGCAGGAGCAGTGACATGGAGATCAAGAAACGGACATTGTATGCTGTCAGGCAGAAGGAGCCAATGGTGGTCGTCAAGGGAGGTATATTAGGCTCGGCGAGAAAACAATTCAAGAGTCTTACTGCGTCCATATCCGAACTACTGCAGGCGTTCAATCAAATGAATGTGGAAACTCCACTTCCAGCTTCTTTCTTCGTCAAGCACGGACTGCTCACAGAGGCTCAATATGAAAAGTTGGAAGAGGGAGCCAAAGATTGGGTCGGAGCCAATTCGAAGGACGGCGGCCCTCTTTTTGCTTGGATTGGGGACCAAGTCGCTAAATTCCAGGTCAAATACACGACAGAAAGCTTCGGCTTTGCTGAAGACGAGATTGATCTGGAATACGAACAATTGAAGGAGCTAGAGGCGGAGCAGGGGATCGAGAATGACGATTACGAGATCCTCAAGGGCCAACACATCCCTCTTCAAGAAGGATTCGTTGGAGTGTCCGGCCCCTCTCACTCTGAGAAGAGTATCTTAGGGTATTTGAAGTATGATGACCTGTGGCAGGTACCTCCCAAAGTACGCGGCACTCTCTACAACACTCTTCGCAAACTAGCGAAGGAAAAGATCTTGACTCAATTTCGCATGTTAGCAGAGCTCTATGATGCGAACTGTCAGGAAGTCCAGATTGGAAAATGGGAGAGAGATTATCTCGTCCTCCGAGATGCCAAAGTGATCGGGCTCACGACGACCGGCATGAGCAAATACCGCGGGCTGGTGTCAAGTGTCAAACCGAGAATCATACTAATTGAAGAAGCAGCGGAGGCGATTGAGGCACCAATCTCTGTGTCGTGTGTTGAGTCCCTTCAACAGCTGATTCTTGTCGGTGATCACAAGCAACTTAAGGGACATTGCTCGGTCAAAGAGCTTGAAGGAGAACCTTTCTTTCTTGATGTCTCTATGTTTGAGCGCCTCGTTCATAACGGCATGAAGTACACGACCTTGACTCGCCAGAGACGGATGGCACCCGAGATACGTCGGCTTCTCACACCCATTTACGGCGAACTGCAAGATCATCCATCAGTCAGGGACCGACCCAAGGTGGCCGGCATGGGTGACGTTGGTTCCTTCTTCTTCTGCCATGACTGGTCGGAAGATAGTGACAGTCTATCTTCCAAGTTCAACGAGAAGGAGGCTCAAATGATAACCGAGTTCTACTTGTACCTTATACTTAATGGTTTTGCCGTGAAGGACATAACTGTGTTGACGTTCTACAACGGCCAGAGAAAGAGACTGTTGAAAATGCTCAAGAGTCACCCGTACCTTCAAGGTCAATATGTGAAAGTAGTGACTGTCGATTCATATCAGGGAGAAGAGAACGAGGTGGTCATCTTATCACTTGTCAGAAGCAGCAGGAAAGGCAACATCGGTTTTTTGTCCGTGGAGAATCGAATATGTGTCGCTCTTTCTCGTGCAAAGCGTGGGTTTTACGTCTTCGGCAATGCTGAGTCGCTTGCTCTTGCGAATCCACTTTGGTGGGAGATCATCAAGATTATGGGCAGTGGACAGCCTGAGAAGCGAAGACTTGGATACCATCTGCCTTTGACCTGCGTCAAACATAAGAGGAAGACGTTCATTCGAGGTACGATACCTTACCTTCACCATCTAGTATGAGACACCGCTAATTGACACAACTGCAGAGCCGAGTCAGTGGGAAAACCTCAATGGCGGCTGCGAAGCTCCGTGTGGGGAGGCCCTCCCGTGCGGTCATAAGTGCGGTCTCAGATGTCACAGGTAGGACAACAGGTCCGATTTTTATAAGCTTATAATGAAGATGCTAAAGTCCATTTCAATTCTAGTTTTGGCCACGATCAGGTTTCCTGCAATCATGTCTGCGGCCGCTCCGTGGCATGCGGTCACCTCTGTGACCAGATATGCTCGAGTGGTCATACTTGCTCCTGCAAGTGCGGTGTCTTTGCTCAAATATCCTCCGCGACAGAGGCCGTTGAAGAGGAAACTGAAGTCCCAGAGGCCATCGAAGTTGACGACACTAGCGTTCCAAGGGATCAGAGCTTCCACCAGAGACTTGTACAAGGATATCACGACTTTGCCAACGGTGGTGCTAAGGAACAAGATGCGCTTCTCCTAGCCAGAGCTGAAAGCGCTCACGTTCGGCAAATTCAAAATGAGCTTGATAAGATGGCACTCAATGATCTCTTTGGCGAGACCAAGGAGGCAAAGTCAGAAGAGGTCCCTTCAATGCAGCTAGTTCCAGATGGAAAGGGTGGATACAAGGGGCGTTATGTAGAATACTACACCCCGCAGCCTGCGGCTGCTGGATCGTCAGTGCAGAAGGTGCCAGAGGGTCATCTTCTCGATATCAGCGACTGATCAGCACGGATCGCACACTTAGATGGGAGGTTTCCAATTATGTTTCGGGATTCGCGGTGGATGATTTGCTTTCTCGCTCGATGGTTGCGGTGGGAGGTAGAGAGGATCTGACACATACCGCGGGCATCGTCTATCAAACACTGATCCCGATTCGGTGTGGCTCGTCAGATTCTCTTTCAGAAGATTCGCGAACTTAACTATTTGGAGTGGATCTATATATCACGAATCACTTGCAGCTTTGCTTCAACTCCTTTTCCTGATTCGTGGTGCGTGCAAGTATTTATTGCCCATGAATCCTCCATATGCACTGTTGCTAATTGCTTGATATGTTGTTGTTGTTGTTGTTGAAATCAATCAATATGCTGCCCAGGCAAGTCCCTGTCTCGTCTTTATGCAACCTGGGCATGGTCATTCCTTTTCTTTGCAAACTACTATTGCACTCGCACTCCAGTATGAGAGCAGTTAAATCAGTTTAAGTGGCCGCGCCAATACACTGAGTCCCCCCAGCAGCGCCGTGATACCCGTAAAGACAATCAAAGTACCATATGTACTCCCGTACGCCCATCCAGCCGTATTCTCGCCCAAGTGACCCTTCAACAAGGCATCGCTCAGCGGCCCGCTGACCACATTACCTATACCTCTACCTGTAGCCAAAAATCCAAAGACGAGGCTAGGATCGGCCAGGTGACGCTTCTTGAGGACTTCCTTGATAATAGCAGGCCAGGTGGAAGTGAATGAGCCTGCGAAGATCCCGTATGTGATGCAGAAGACATAGAGAGGAGCGAGCGACACTGAGAATCCCCAGAACAGAAAGACGGCGATAGTGCTTCCAATGGTGGAGATCAAGATGCATGTTGTGGCATGGCACCGATCTACCAATGAGCCCATGAAGATGCATCCAAACACCGACGCAAGGTTGCAGAGGATCACCGTGAGCGATGCTGTGAGGTTGTTTGCTCCCAATGCACGTGCGTAAATAGGCAAGTAGATCGTCGGCAAAAAGTATCCCAAGGCTTCTATGATGTTACCTAGCTGGAATATGAGAAAGGTCCGGTCAAGTAGGAACTTCAGATTGAAGGTCCGAACGGCCGAGGATCGCGAGATAGGAAGCCGAGGCTTGATGAAGTAGAAAAGCGGCGCTGCGAGAACAAAGAGAACGACTGCCCAGATACGCAGGGCAGTCTTGTGGCCAAAGTCGTTCAGGAGCCATTGCAAGACAAGCGGCAGAACGACTCCAGATAGTCCTGTCCCTGCCTGTCTTTCCGGGTCAATTCGAGATTTTCAGTCCAGGGAAGGGAAGGGGTTCAGTACATACCCACATAGTCCCAAACGCAAAACCTTTCCTCTTGACGAACCATTCTTCCATGAAGATGATGGTTGGCGAATACGCCAAACTAGCCCCTATACCGTATCCAATGCCTTGAGTAAGAATGAGATGGGTCGTATTGGTTGAAAAAGAGCTCAGTGCTAATGCCGAGCTCATCACCAGAAAACCCATGGGAGTCGCCAGTCGTCGTAGACGAGGGATTGAGAGCAGCAATGCAAACGTAAATGGTGCCAGAATGTAAGTCACGCCCTGTTTCCGGCATCAGAATGAATCCGAAGATGGATAACGAAGGTCAAGGCTGCTACTGACCATTGCACATGTTCCAATAACCGCAATGTTCCCTGAGCCTCTGAAGGGCTCATGTGTGCTGTAGTAATCTTCGAATATTCCAAAAGCGAAGGAGAACCCTTTGCATCATATGGCGAGTCAGTAGGGGTCACATCAACTCACCATGTTAAAAAGCGTTGACTTACCCCATACAAGAGCCTCGATGATAAAGCAAGCAGCCAGGAAGAGCCATGCATCTTTCCCGCCATCTACAGGTGGTAAGTGAACTTCATGATGGTCCCTCGCTGTGTCTGAGAAAGACTCTTCGACAGCTGGAGCACAGTCCTCATGTTTTGGCGCCGCAAAATCGTCTCGGCGAGGAAACGACTCTAATTCCATGATATTACGATTCACAATCGGCGAGAAGTTCCGTGTTCCAAGTTCTTGTCCGAGAAGAAGACGTGAATGATCCCATTCGGTAGGCAAGTTACACCTGCAGAGTTTGAAATTAGAATATTGTTCGTTAATTAAGAAGTCGGGGAAAGATGAGTCGAATCATTTCGCCCTACTCCAGCATGAGAAACAAGCCCAATTCTAATTCTTGATCGAGCCAATGACCATCTCATTTTTCGGTGGGGTTTACGCCCTTTGACAAGACGACGGTGCTTGTTTTACTATTTGAACGTATACTCCACTCGGGAAATAGCCGATTAATGGTACTCTCATCGTTGAATCAATTTACGTCTGTTTTGTCCACTACTATTCGCTTGCTGTCATTTGTTCGAGAGCAATGGACTCTAGCAATGAAAGCCATACTCGAGAAGCTGGCTTTCCTAACTCTGGCCCATTAGCGTCTGATACTCACAATCCTCTCGCTGCAATCTCAGAGATTGAGGCTCGAGATCATACGGAAGAGCCTTCAGCTCGTGCCATAGAATATGGTCATCCCGCTGTCTTGCAGAAATAATGCCTCACTCCTATCATATCGGCATATCTCGATGGAAGCAAAAGTTTGGTAAATCCCGATTCGAGGCAAGGACCGATGGTGTTTTCCAAGATAAAGATTCTGGACAACAGAGAAGAGAATCATCTTGAATTCCTCTCGTATCCATACGTTAATCGCCAGAATGAGTAATCGCGGATCTGGGACCAAATTGGCTGTGGTGGTGGAAGAGAAGAACAGACAAAATACAAGAAAGTGCGTCTCAAACATGCCAAAAGAGATCTTCCGAGTCAATAAATAGTACTTGTCTCTTCCAAGGGTACCATGACGACTAGTTGACAACGCTCTCAATTCTTTCAGCATGGATGAAGAGCTGCATGACTTGAGACCCTCGAGCAGACCGGAAACTCAGGAAGATCAACGCCTGATTCTCTCTTACACTGCTTCGATACCTTTGCACTGTGGTTTCTCTTTTGAATCAGTCCGAACTGTTTGGTTGAGATTGATCGTCTTCAAGATCTATTGGCATCGGAATCGAACAGGAGGCTTATATACAAACAACAGCATCTTTTCTTCCCAGGTCCCGCAAACAGCGACTCAAGCAAAACGAAGCGTTGGAGGGCAGTCAGACGTCGGTCAGAAGCATTCTATCTTTTGGAGATCAAGATTTGCCTCACTAGGCCATCTTGCTGCAACGATGAAGAACGACAAGCGCTCTCAAGAAAGAAACTGGAAGAATACTATACTTTGTATGCAAGACTGAAAGACAACGATGAGTGTAAACTGTACAGGAAGATAGGTATGACCATGATAATGACGTACCCAGGAACACGGGCGATGCAATGCATTCCATTGATAATGATAATTCAAGAATCATCAACCAGTCGTTTCTGCTCCCACGCTTTCTTTGCGCCCTCGAGGAGAATTTCCATGTTGCCGCTATTGGCGCACATGCTCCGGAACAGGCCGTCCTCCTTGTTGATCAACGCCCATGGATGGTCGAACTCAACAACTTTGCCATGATCCAGTACCAGCACCTTATCATAATCGATGATGGTTTGCAGGCGGTGTGCGATTGTGATGATAGTGTTGTCTTTCAGCTCCCTCAGCGTCTCTTGAATCTTGGCATCAGTGGCGTAGTCGATGGACGCCGTAGCCTCATCCATCATGAGAACTCTTGGGTTCTTGAGGAGGGCGCGTGCCAGGCAAAGCAGCTGGCGCTGGCCCTGGGAGAGATTCGAGCCGGACTCTGAAACCGGACTGTCTAGGTTATGGAAGATATTCTTATTATCTAAAACCGTGACTGCGGCTCCATTGACTCCGTTTGGTGCAGGCGAGCCGCTTTCTGCCACAGAGACCATGCTGGCAGTCATAGGAGTCGTCCGGCCTGACGTACCGGAGTCGATCAAGTGAACTCTGCGTAGAGCCATGAAAATCTGCTCATCGGTGAACAAGCCAAACGGATCGAGGTTGCTGCGGATGGTTCCTGTGAAGAGAGTTGGGTCCTGCGGGACAATTGTGATTGCGCCTCGCAAGTCACGAAGTCCGATACGGCTAATGTCAACATCATCGATGATGATCTGGCCCTGCTCTGCCTCTAGACCGCGGAAAAGCGCAAGTGCAAGTGAACTTTTACCAGCACCCGTACGGCCAACAATGCCAACCTTCTCACCGGGTTGCACTGCAAATGAAACACTCTTCAAAACGGGGTCGAGATCTGGTCGGTATCTGGTCGTGTAATTGACAAATTCCACCGCGCCCTTACTTGGCCAATTTGCTGGCGGTCTGGAATCAGCAATGACCGCTGGTGCTTCCTGTTCGACCTCGAGATACTCTTTTACTCGTTCGACAGAGTTCATGTCCTGCTGCACTTGTGCATACAGCCGAACAAGCCAGAGAATGTTCTCAGTAAAGGTTACGGCGTAGGTCAAGGAAAGTCCAGCAGCACCAGCGTCGACCTTGCCGACATTTAGAAGGACAAAAGCGGCCGAGAAGAAGGCAACCATAGCGCCCGTGATATCAACACGGAATGCAAGCCAGCGATTGCTGGCCCACAAGTAGATATGAGGTCTGTTATACGAATTGATACGGCGATGGTTGTCTAGAATAAAACGAGGTCCATCGCCATAAGCACGAATGGTCACGATACCATTCAAAGTCTCGCCGAATTGCTGATACAGTGGGCTTCGCTGAACAGATTCCAGTCTCTTCAGGTCACGGGAGGCATTCAGGTAGACAGCACCAATCGCCGAGTAAACCAGAATGATGAAGACACCAGTAATCAAGAATCCGGGTGTGATGACGGAAATCAGAATCACAATCATGATGACTGAGGCCAGGCTGTGAAGCATGCCAACAGCAACCGGAGCAACTTCTTGGTCGACTGCTTCCACATCCTTGGAGAATCTGTTCATGAGTTGACCTAGCGGGGTTGAATCAAAGAACTTGAATTTGGCATGCATGACAGCATTCAACAAGCGCTCATGTATTTTCTTGGAAGCGTGCAGTGAACCCCAGAAAAGAACAGCCTCTCTTGACAAGGATACCAGCACGTACAGGACACCGAGCAGAGCGTAAACACCGAGGTAGTAGGAAACCCGGACATCGTTGTCTGCGGTGGTATTTGATTGCGTGTTCAGCTCAACGGCGCCCCAACTCGTCATTCGCGGAATGCCGCCGGCATTAAAAGACGGAGACTTCAGATTCGCTACAGCAGCAAGTCTGCCAGCATCGTCCGCTCCGATCTGCTCGGTACTGTAAGCATTTGCCCACTGTCTGATCCAAATGTTCGTTGAGACCGATCCGAGTTGTTGCAGGCAGAAGACAGATACCGCTGCGATCCAATAGTACCATGGGCCCATTGACCGCAGGTACATCTCAACTGTCGACCACTTGATGCTCCCAACAGCCTTTGACTCTTTGAGTTTGTTTTCTTCTTGCTGTTTCTTCGTAGACGCAGAAGCAGCTGACCCATTCATTGTGCCATTTGCGGCGGCTGTTTCCTGTTCCAATAAATCTCTCTGATGTTCCTCCAAATCAGATTGCACGCGTGATATGTGCTGAGAGACTGTTCTGGACGCTGGTCGTGATTTCAGTAACTCATCACCTAGAGCGCCAGAAGCCGCAACATCATCCGGGTGGCCTTGTGCAGCAATCTTGCCGTTGTCAAGGACAACAACATAGTCCGCTTCTGGGACGGTCAAGGCAATATTGTGGGTAACGAGGATGCAGGTTCGGTTCATCATCAATGGACCCGTGAGCGCCTGACGGAAAATGTGCTTGGCGGTGTGCGAGTCCACAGCACTCAGACAATCATCCAGGAGTAAATGGCGGGCTCTACTGTAGATGGCGCGAGCGAGGGATATGCGTTGCTTCTGTCCTCCAGAAAGACTGATACCTTTCTCTCCGACAAGAGTCTGATCACCAGCATCGAGGATAGCGAGATCGCGTTCCAGCGCACATGCCTTGATCACGGCATTATAGCGTCGTTGATCAAAGGGGGAAGCAAAGACGATATTCTCCTTGATGGTATCATTGACGAGCCACGCCTCCTGTGCGCAGTACGCGACGCTTTCCATAAGCCCAGTCTCAGGATCCACCGGAAGTTCAACCCTGTTGGCCGTTCCACCAGGCAAATGAACACGTCCTCCCAGGAGCCTCATCTCCCCAAGAAGTGCCATCAGAAGCGAGGTCTTGCCTGAACCGGTTGGTCCAGCAATGATATTGAGTCTGCCAACGCGAAAATCAACATTTATGTCGATCAAACGGAAAGTGTCGCCGTCCTGGGATTCGGATTTCGAGGAACCCCAGGTTAGAGTTGCCTTGTCCAGACCGATCTTCGGAGGCTCGCCCGAAACATTGCTGTCACGCAATTGGACGTATTTTTCTGTCTCTTCCTCATTGAGGTATTTGTCTACACGATCGAGTGAAACCTTGGATTCTTGCACGTGAGCAACCATGTCCGCAAGCTGGTCCAGAGGAACGCGCAGGAGCGAGAACATCGACAGCGCAGGGAAAGCGATCGACGGGGTCAATCGCTTTTTCTCGATGACTGTGTAGAGGAAGAACGATGTAAAGGTAATCAGAATCGGTGTTCCGTACCACACGGTTGCTGCGACGGACCAAATAATGTAGCGGAAACGCAAGGATTTCAATTCGGCTTTGCGCTTCTCATTGACGATATCCTGGAATCGCTGTTCCCACGCAAAATACTTGATAATTCGGATGTTCTGAAGAACTTCATTGGTAGCGTGAATTCGGGCGTCAGTGCCCGCCAGGATTTCGTTCTGGATCAACCGGAATTGCCTCGCAATGAAAAGATTCACCGGCAGCATGAGGACCATCAAGCCAATACCTGCAAAGGAGCTGAAGCCAAGAATTCGATACAGAAGCGTGACGGCGATTATAATTTGCACAGGCACACTCGCCCATAAGAAGTGGAGGTAGGCGCCTACTTCGCTGACTTTGAAGGAATCGATCGCCATCAGATTGATAATGGTTCCCACGTTTGCTTGAACGGCCGCATCCCCGCCAAACTCTTGTTCTTTCTTTGTGCCTGGATCTTCCTCTGTTCTTTGTGCTGCCTTCTTCTTCCGACCGAATGAAAGGATCTTATTTTTCTTCTTGAGTTTCGGTGGCTCTTCTTCGGTATTCTTCTGCTTCTTTGAGGAGTCGATGGTGGCGCCAGCTTTGCGCCTAAGAGCTTTCGCATAGATCTCACCAATAATGATAGCCCGAAGCTTGACGCCCAGCTTCCGTCCGATCCATAGAGCTTGACCGTCGGCAAGACCTTGGATTGCTCCGGAACAGAAAAGCAAAACAGCGTAAAGCCAGGCGGCGTTGGGTGTCGTGGACCGGGGATCCTCAACGTATTCCAGAATGGCTTTGAGAAGGAGAGTCGGGAGGAAGGTGAAGAGGTTAGAGAAAACGGTCCAAGCACCCTGTAATAGAATAGTGCCATAAAAATACTTTGCAAGCTTCCAAACAAGCGAGCCTTTCTTCTGCTTCTGACGGAAGTCTTCTACAACAGTCGCAGCTTGCTGGGACACAGTCAAGTTCCACACGTCCTCGAGCTCCAGAGGCTGTCTATATCCCTTGAAGATGAGGGGATCCAACCAAGAAAATGTGGCAAGAGAGAGCAAGCTGGCTGTCGGGTGCCGCGGGGGTTCCAAGCCATCCTCATACGGGACTATCACGGCCTTGTTTCCACGGCGAGTAGTGAGACATGTCAGCAGCAAAAGAGTATTTAAAGAGAACTCGACAATGCTATAAATAAGAGCGCGTCTCGACAACGGATGGATAATCGCAGACCGGAAAACGAAAATGGCGAAGAGCCATTGAAGCCCATACAAAGCGGCGGTATGACTCCAAAGCCTGGGGGACGAGTTCAGATCCAGTGTCGAGAGCAGCAATCTGATTAGCACCAAGAATAATATATAGCCCCACGATATTAATCCAGCCACAGCAGGGAGTGTACCATGACGGCCCCAGCCATCTGTTAGGAGAATGGCTAGGAAGACGGCCAGTTCACCCAGCAGCGCAGCGACCTCCAGCACTACGAACGCAACTTCACCGCGCGGACGATCGATCTTCAGATGAGGCTGTTCAGCCTTCGTCGCCTTGTGCAGCATCAAGTCCGTCTCCTCCTCCTCGTGGTCATCCCTCGTGTCGGCCTCGACCTGACTCTCCGGCAGAAGTTTGTAGGCGATACCCTTGCGAGACACGACATAGCGATACGCGACATGGAGCACGATAAGCAACAGTGAGAGTCCACATGCTGTTAAGGGAAAGACGACTTGCAGAAAGCTATAATGGCAATTAGTTCAACGCGTTCAATTTGGCATAGCACACATGCTTGAGCCAGGAAACCATATGACGTACTTGCGCTGGAAGCAACGGGAAAAGTCATCGATGGCCCAAATTGGGCCATGGCAATGCAGCAGCATCGTGGCCAGGCGAAAAGACAGAATTGCGAAGGTTCAAATAGAAAGCCCTCGCAGGATCAATCGCCTCGCATCCGAGATTTGTCGATAGCGGGCGGCGGAACGTTCTTTCTTAAGGCCCTGCTGTAAAGATTGCCGCTCGCGTCACTGACTGCCTTCCACCAAAGACCGGCAAGACACTCCTGGCATTGCAGAGTTGCAACGCGACGTGAGTACGGAGGGTGGTCGAAAGGGTTTGCCGTGGAGGCTGTGAGAACTGCAAATTGATGCAGAGGTTGTTCTCTGGTCGAAGCTCGTCGAAGTCGGGGAGCAGAAGAGGCAAGTTTAGCAAGGGCCGGCAGTTGGAGGGGCGTTCGGGACGCAGCGAAGGTCTAATTTAATTAGCAATCAGGTAAATTACCAGGCATTATTGGAGCATTGGAGAGCTACCCTGCAGACGCTTGGGCTCTCACTACTAGCTATTACCACCACGGATGTATCAAGAACATAGCAACTAGAAAAGCCTACCTAAAAGCTACTACGTACTCCGTAGACCTCTTAGTTAAACGTGCCCATCATCCTTCAAGACCAGTGGTGGGCGGCATGACCCGCGAAAGGTTTCATTGACAGGGCCTGTGCTTATTTACCTAGGTATTGCTGTTATTATTATTATAATTATTGTAAACAGCAACACTACCTTGCTTTGTGGATGGAAGATATGAATCCTATATACCCTGTTAGAAAGGAGGAACCATTGGAATGTATCGGCGCTTTGAAGTGGAATGTATGATAGATGGCCCACTTCAAGCACGTTCGCTACCGCCAGAAGTCATGTTCTGCAAAGTGACAAAGTGTAGCATGTTCCAAGGTTGCTTGTGCTCCAGATCTCAGTACAGTACAGTAGTAGTATCGCCTGCCTGTTGCAACGGAGTTATCCAACTACTGATAGCGCTGCAAACAGAGCGATTTATCAGCGGTGCCATGCTCTTCATCCCCACTCATCAACAGACTACAGAAAGCTTCTGGGGTCACACTATGATTATTATTATCAGTCCTCGAAAATCCTCTGTACACCGACTCTTTGTTCACTGAAAAAGCGCATCTGCGCTCGCCCTGATAAGGATTGGCAAATCCCCCCTTCGACCCTGTTTCCCAAATGTTGGTCTGTCTTTCACAGAGAATCTGAAGTTTCCAGAGTGAATCCGATGCCTCGCAATGCAGTTGTTAAGAGAGCTGATCTGGAAACTTATTTAACTTATGCCTTTTTCATTCCCATCACTCCGCTTTAGGCAGGTGAATGCCTACGACTCCTATGGAATGGCGCCATCCGAGGCACGCCGTCGCCACCGAGGAAATCTTTACAAGCTTTCAATACAGAGTACACGCCCTGTACTCCATACAGGGACTGTAACTGACCTTATCGAGTAAATGAATCTGCTTCCGTCATCAACACCAGCATCGGACATCCGCCCTTGGACGCCTTCCTTCAGGCTCAGCTTTTTTCCCTCTTGATTGATACCCTTCTACGAGGCTGGTTCTTGACGATCGTTTTGATTGTTCCTGAATACCCCTTAACAGATTTCGGCCCACAGACCACGTCGGCATGGCGGAGCGCATATTGATGAATGAATACAAATCCTTGTCACAGGAGAAATGGGTCATCATCGAGGTTCGCTTTTCTTTTGGGCCTGCTGGATTCCAGCGGACACGCGCCTCTCCGTTCACTTAGCTAACTTCGGCAACTCCAGCTCAAGAATGACGATATCTTCAACTGGAATATTGGCCTCATCGTGCTCAACCCCGATTCACTGTACTATGGCGGTTACTTCAAAGCCACCATGACTTTTCCAAAGAACTACCCTTATTCTCCACCTGGTATTTAAGCTTCTTTTGTGGATCTATTTTGTGTGACGGAACCAAGCTAACAATTGGCTGGACTCTCGTAGCATTCCGTTTCCTGCGACCCCTCTACCACCCCAATATCTACGATGACGGCAAGCTCTGTATCTCCATCCTCCATGCGCCTGGCGAGGATGAGATGTCCGGAGAGTTGGCGTCGGAGCGTTGGTCCCCTGCTCAGTGTGTGGAATCGGTCCTCATTTCGATCCTGTCCCTTCTGGATGATGCGGAGGTGTCGTCGCCCGCCAACGTCGACGCCGGTGTGATGCTGCGCAAGGACCCTGAGAGATACAAGGCTATCGTGCGCGAAAATGTCGAGCGGTCGAAGATGGACATCCCCGCCGGATTCGTCATGCCAACTCATGAGTCGACGATGAAAAAGCCGGTCGAGAAGATTGATGATCAGGACTTCTGGGTGGACAGTGACGTCGACGATGATGTGTTTGGCGGTAGCGATTCCGATGGGGATATGGCTCTCGACGACCAGGACACCGGTAGCGACTTTGAGGAAGAGGAGGAAGACAAGTAGTAGGCTTGAGGTGATGATTCATTGGGCCTGCTGGCAGGAAGGCGTTCGGTCTCGGATCTTCTTTTTTTTAAAAAGTTTATCTGCTTTATGCGACATTTACTATCGGGCATAGCGAGGCGTCATTACGGAACAAGGGAGACTGACTCAAAATTAGCGTCAAGATAATGCATGATGCATAGCTTTCATTTACCCATTACTAGAAATTCGGAGCACAATCAAATCTATTCGCTTTATTCCTGGTAAGCATGAAGCTGTGTGGATTTGTTCCAAGAAATCTGTACGCAAGAAGGCATAGACATGATGTTCAACATCTTGGCCTATGTCGACTCAGATATGTTTGTGCTATCCTAACCTGTACAAATACAGGCTGTGTCCGAGGGAGATATGTGACATACCACAGTGATAGAAGGGGAAAAAGATATTAGTTTCTGCATCGGTAGCTTTCAGAAAGCTATTACCATCAGCAAAAAGAAATCCGCAACACCTACAGGATTCGACTGTGCGGCCGAAGCCAAGAGATTTCTAATCTCTTCCCTTAAGGATGGGCTATCGGCCACGATTAACGTTACATGATTTTGATTTCTGCTGTTGTACGATTGGACTCATAGGTTGGGTGGTGTGGCTATAAGTTATGCCCAAAGGTACTCCGTAGTGGTACTCCGTAGTGTGTTTGAATTTCTCTGAATAGAAAAGCCTGCTGCTGGATTTTCTAGAAATCCGGTTACTAGATACAGTAGCATGCTTATTGTCATTTGCTGGTCTTGCAGAGAAGTCGAGATAAAGGCGCCGATCCCACTAATTGTCACATCTAAAATATATCTTCCTCGGCCTGACCTCAACATCCATACTTTTTGCCCTTTGGATTTCCACGTCCAGAAATCCAGCTGTTGGGCCTATATCGAGCATTTGGACCTTAAGACAGCTACAACATAGTCAGATAGATTGGATCTTTACGTTTTTCTTCTAGCTTGGCTCCTCGCTGCCATTCGAGCTCAAGAATCTGAACCCGACGTAGCGACAGCTGCAGCTTAGATCAATATACATCACCTTAATTCGACCCGGGGAGAGCGCAGAACGATTGCATTGATTGCGATGAGGACACTTTGCATTTCAACATCCTCAGCGCCTTGAACTCTCAGAGATCGTCGCCTGGTTCTGCAAACTACAAGTAGATATTCCCCACTCCACTTGATTGCACCTACGGAGACGGGGCCGATCTAGTGCTGATACCCGACGGCGATATCGCAAGTAGTACGGAGTATATATGGGTGTATCAGCCAAGTGTCGAGAACGCAAGCAGATCCATATCTCACCATATTCCGCGCAATCGCCGGCTTATCTGTCCTCAGAAATGGCTACGCAGGCTATCGCTGACTGGGTTACAACGCTCTCCTACCCTTCCTTACCACCAGAAGTTAACCGCGCGGCGGTCAGAAGCTTCTACAACTGGGCCGGATGCACCGTTGGAGGATGTAAACATCCAGCCACTACCATTGCGCGCAAATCCCTTTCTCGCTTCTTTGGATCGCCGACCTCGAATCTCCTCGGCTGCCAGGGGGATCAGGTGGATGCGCAGCATGCGGCTCTCCTCAACGGCATCGCTTCGCATGTCCATGACTACGACGACACTCACTTAGACACGATTATACATCCAACCGGCCCTGTTGCGGCGGCACTTCTGAGCTTTGCCCAGTCGCTGGACAAGCCTGTCCGAGGGACAGATTTTATCACCGCCCTCGTTGCGGGCATCGAGGTTGAATGCAAGTGCGGGCTTTCGGTATGGCCAAGTCACTACGATGTAGGTTGGTATGTTCGGCGACGAGACCCAGCACTATAGATTACGCGTGGTCGCGATTCAGACGATGGAGCTTACTGTTCCTAGGCACATAACCAGCACTGCAGGTTCAATCGGAGCGGCTGTGGCCGTCTCCAAACTTCTGCATCTCACTGCAGAACAAACTGCTCATGCAATTGGCATAGCAGCTACGCAGGTGACAGGCCTCCGTGAGATGTTCGGCTCGCATACAAAGTCTTTCCATCCGGGCCGGGCGGCTCAGAACGGTCTCCTAGCTGCTATTCTTGCCTCCGAAGGGTACACCAGCTCACTGCCAGCACTGGAGGCCAGGCGAGGCTGGGTCAAGGTCGTCGGGACTGATGACAAACTTTCGGAACAAGTTGCGGGTCTGGGCCAGGAGGGAAAGTGGGAGATCGAAAAGAATTCCTTCAAACCGTTCCCATGTGGCATTGTTATTCATCCAGTCATTGATGGCTGCATCACGCTGCACGGCGAACTCCAACGCCAGGGAATCTCAGTGCAGCTCATTCGAGCTGTGAATGTCACGGTCAATCCACTTGTTCTGGAGCTGACGGGAAAGACTAAACCCAGAGATGGACTCGAGGCCAAATTCAGCGTGTACCACGGAGGCGCTATTGGGCTGCTCTTCGGAAAAGCAACTCCAGCGGAGTATGAGGACGCGGTTGTGAATGCCGCTGAGCTAGTTGAGCTACGAGACAAGATTCGCGCTACTGCTGATACTGGTATCCGGCCTGATGAGTGTCATATTGTCGTCGAGCTTCATGACGGAAGTCGACGAATCGAACAACATGTGGACCACGCAGTTGGAAGTGTCAAGTCACCGATGACGGATAAACAGCTCACAGAGAAATTCATGGACCAATGCTCCGCAGTTCTTGGTCCTGAACGAGCAGAAAAAGCCAGTGAGTGGTGTTGGGCTTTAGAAAACCAGGACGATATACGCCAAATCAGGGATGTGTTTTGACCCTTTTCTCCACGGATGATCACTCTCCGAGTGTCAAAGCCTCCGGAGGCAAACACTCCGTTCTTGAGGGGATAGAACGATAGTTCTGTATCATAGTACACTAGTAGAGGAAACAAAGCCGACTTGTTTTGTCGGATATTCTCCGAATCAAGCTTCCAGATGTATGCATTTCGACAGCAGATATGGGACCACTGGTGCCCTCCCTTGGACTTGGATACCTTTGACCCCATGGGGAAGGAGAACGTCAAGGCAACATCACAAATGCGTTCGTATCAAGCAGCCTGAGATCATCGCATTTCCGCAGGCTAACTGCCCTTATTCATGCCGACCATCATCTCCGAAATGGGCGCCCTTCTTAACCATCCAATCTAATGGATTAAATGCACCCCCATATGTCTTCTGCTGGATCTGCAACGTCGCGTCAGCATTCATCTCCGACACAGAGTTGAACCTGCGTGGCCCGTTTGTTGTCGGGGCCGCCCTCGTCGCTACAATCGGATACATCATCCTCGCGACCGAAAGCGCCGTCGCAGTCCGGTACTTTGGGTGCTTGTTTGACTGTGGCTGTTCTGGTCTCACTCCAGATGTTCCTGTTGTAGCGGGAGAACCGGGGCAGGGATAAGGAGTACAGTCGAGATCGAGATGCGGTGCATCTGGATCAGCCTACCAGGTATGGTGAAGATGCGAGGTTCCATAATGTAGTGTAGCACTGTTGCAGAATGCAGACGCATGCGGAGAATTACTTTTTTTTTATGTGAGGACTTGTTGAAATCTTCAGTCAGTTTCATCTGAATCTGTATTAGGTCACATCGGCCACACCATTTCTGGACTTGATTGAGAGCGCATGGCCATGTACAACCGCATTTAAGACTTTCAACTACAACGCCTTTGCAAATCCAAGTGTACCTAGGATCTGTCTGGACTTGATGGTTTCTACAGGACATCCAGCGTCAATCGCGCGGCGTTGCATGGTTATTCAATTTGCCAATCTGTTAGTAGCAGCTAAGACATGCTCTAGATCCGTTTCTCAATTGTATAGTTGCGGGCATGTATACTACGTTAATGATAATAAAACAAATGAACGAGACGTATCTGATGTAGCCAGTGAACTCACGATTCCGAGTACCCAGACAATAATCAACAAAGAAAGAAACCTGCGCCGAGGTGTTGCTTGCAACTACCCTTCCCGTGTTCGGTAGTGGAGTGAACCACTAGGGGGACCATCCCCCAAGTGATATGTGCCACATTTAAACAATGATAGCATCCTTGATCTCGCTGTAGATGGCACCGAGCTCTTCAGTCAAGAGTTTCTCGGCTTTGTTAACAATGCCGTCAACACGGCTCTCGAAGGTGGTGGCCGCCTCGTAACCACCCTTGGCAACGATATCGGTGTAGTTAGAAGAGCCACCGCCGTTCCAGGCAAGGAGCTAAGACCAAAGTTAGTTCCGAGTCTCGCTATATGTGATTGTCCCATTCTGTACAAGGTTTTACTTACGTTAGGAGTATCAGACGGGATATCCGAGAGAGCATTCTTGGTAGCGATGGAAATGAGGGCCTTCTTCAGCTTCTTAGGGGTGATCTCTTCAACGGCAAATGCGGAGTCCTTGGAAGGCTGAAGAGACACGAAATAAGCGAGCAGACCAGCAATATGAGGAGAGGCCATCGAGGTTCCGGAGATGGTGTTGATGGCCTTCTTGCTGCCGATCCAGGTCGACACGATATTGAGACCAGGGGCGAAGATATCAGTGCACTTTCCGTAGTTGGAGAAGTACGCGCGCTCATCAGCGAGAGTAGAGGCGCCAACAGTCACGGCATTTTCAGCCGCAGCTGGGGAGTAGTTGCAGGCATCAGCGTTGTCGTTACCAGCAGCGACCGCGAAGTGAATGCCAACTTCGACAGCCGCGTTCACAGCTTCATCGAGGGTCTTTGACTTCCCGCCGCCAAGGCTCATGTTGGCGACGCTGCCCTTGAAGTTAGACTTGCCACTCTTCGACTTCTTAATATGAGCTTCAGCCGCCCATTCGACACCCTTGACGACATCAGACATGGTGCCAGAGCCATTAGATCTTAGAACCTTAACGGCATAGACGTTCGCCTTCTTGGCAACACCATATTTCTTGCCGGCAATGGTACCGGAGCAGTGGGTTCCGTGTCCATTGCCGTCCTCGTCAGCATCACCCTCGGGAATGGTCTTTCCCCAAGAGGCACGGCCTTCGAAGTCAACGTGGTCGATGTTGGCTCCAGTATCAATGACATAAACGTCAACACCCTCACCTCCCTCGGAAGCGTACAGGTACTTGTTGAAATTGCCAAAGGAGAGGGCCTCTCTATGAGAGATACGGGCTAGGCCCCAAGGGGCGCTGTTTTCGATGGCAGGGTCTGTTTCTTTCATGATGTGGACTTCGGAGTCTTTCTCAATGTAGTCAACCTAATGATCGGTGGTCAGAATTGGGATGCGTGAGGAAGAGAGCACGATTTCTGGGACACTCACATCCGGATGCCTGCGGACCTGCTCAATGACATCCTCATCGAAGTGTCCTGAGTAGCCAACGAGAGACCCCGCGATGTCGAAGGTGTGCTTCAAACCATGGAAAATGTCATTATCAGACCAAAAAAGCGAGCGCTTCTTCTTCAGCTCTGTCCGCATGTTCTGAGACTGCTCGTGGATGTCCTGCACCCAGCTGTGGTGAGCAGCCGCCGCATCGGAAGTGACATGCTTCTTGAAGACGACGATGTACGAGTCTGGAACTTCCTTGGAGTTCGACGACGAGAGGATGGGAGCTGCCCCGTTGTGGATGGTGTCGACAACGATGGGTGACGCAACCGTGAGCAACGGAAGCAATGAGAGGCTCAGGATGCCCTTCATGATGACAAACAGACGGACGAACTACAAAACAGAAAGGAAAGGATACAATAGATGGATATTGGTGATGGAACGATGAAAGATGGAATGGAAGGATGGCCTGGGAAGGTTGAAGAAGAAGGAAAGAAGGGGAGGATGGATGGATAGAGAGATGATGGATGGAGGAGGTGTTGGAGATGATGGCAGTTGGCAAGGGAAGCGGAGGATGATGCAACCGGATTACGGTAAGTTACGGCCAAGCCTGATTGGCGTAATCATCGAGTGAGATAACGCTGTGGGGCCAGGATAGGCCAGAACATCAGGGTGTAAACCTCAAAAACCTGGGGTACGGTACTGATACAGTACTCAGAAGGTGTCCAGTTTAGGTTAGCTTCGGAGATCAGTAGGCAAACTTGCGAGAGCCTAGGAACGAAGAATGACTCAAGGCAGTGCTTGTTGGACACTTGGAATTAACTTTGCAATGATTATCCCAAGATGAGTTTGGTTCCCATGAGTACCTACTCTACTGTAACTCGATACTGCAGAGGGACCTAGGTACAACGTACCTTACCCAAACTTCCAAGGTTGGTATGGAGTATGTCGAACCAGCCACACACCAGGCAACACCGACAGCCGCGTGCTGTGCCCTGCTCGGGTGACGCATTGCAGAGCAGCACAACGATCCTCGTATTGTATCGTCACCTTATCGCCTTATCATTCCTAGTTTTGCACCAATCTCAGTCACAGCCACCCGTCACCTGATCCTGATCATGCTCTATCCGCTTTGAGACGCTTCCAGGGTCAGATCTGTCCCGCTTTCTCGAGGCGGGTTTGCTTAACCGCTTATCCGCACTGTGCAGTGACACTATCGAGGTTAAGCCTACCAAGACCAGACGCGTTACCTTATCCAGTGCGATACGTCCATACAGTTTCTGTGTACCTAGATTGTGACAGTGCTCCAACTAATCTAACCCGATTCTGACTCAGCCTGATTCCGAATCTCATCATTTGACATTTGGCTGCTATACCCGCACGAACGCGGTCCAATGTTGATTATCGTCTGAAGAGCAGCACTGTCCGCTCCATCCCGGCTGTGCCATGTCAGACAGGTGTACAGACTAGATGCGCTAGCACAACCACATACCAATGCAGACGGCCTCCATCATCACGCCAAGTGCAGGTTCATGGTGTCTGATGGTCACCAGTTGTCTGAGGTAGCCGGAAGTAGAATTCCGCGGCGCGATGATCCAATCGACCCCCCGCCTCCCATCGTCGTCTCCCTCGTCGTCGACCGACCTACTCGCCGCTGATATAACCCCGGCTCTGGAGGAATTGCAACAGATTTGTAGCGAACCTGCTATAACTCTGCACCATGCTCTCGCAGCAACCGAATGCTTGCTTCGCCTTCGCCATACCTTCATCGACAATGATAACCCTCGGGCGGCAAAGGATGCATTCCGCCATCTTCAAGGCTTCCAGACGCTGTTACACTTCATGAGGAAGCTGGCCGATCTCTATGATAGAGGCAGCCAGACAAAGGAGGAGCGGAAGAGTCTGCTGATTCTTTGCAAAGACGCATTGGGGGTTTTAGCGGAGAACTTGAAAGAACATTTTGGGAACAAGCGCTACTTCGCGAAGAAGATTGCTGGCGGGGGATCTGTGGCTCTAGAAACTGCTCTTCAAGCTCTGTCCAGGAAAATAGACAATGCTGAAGAAGACGCGGAACAATTGTATGGGGCCATTCTTGCTGCGGCTCTGTCGCAAGAGACGATCGCGGGTATCTTTACCACGCTCAGCACCAAGTTCCAGCAAAACGGGGAATCGCTGTCTCTGCCTGATATTCGTACAGCTGTCGAGCGGTGCTTGGGAAACACAGAGATAGTCGAAGTGCCGGAGTTTCTGGGTCTCTTTCTCCACCTATGGCTTGCACAATCGTCATCCGTAACCGGATATAGGGTTCTAAGACTGGCCGTACCTGCCTGCCTTTGCCAGCTCGCATCGCAGTCCAAGGGGAATGTCGTGGCTTTACATGCTACAGGGATGCTCTCTTCCATCCTACCCCTTCTTTTCAGTAACGGCCGCTCTGATAATGAGCGAAGTCTTTACCAAGAACTTGCGCGGCTTCTCTGTGTTCAGGGAGTGAGCAATTTGAATGATGCTGTTGATCTCTACAGGAAGGCGCACGATCGCCCAGAGGTTTTACGATTTCTTCTCGATGCCCTGAAAATTTCAAAGGAACCTCCTTCTATACATTTCGATCTCTCACTGCACGGGTTCAGTTCCGTGGAGTTCTCGACCCTCGGGCGACCATTTCCCCCTACTACTTCGTCGGGGTACACATTGGCAGTATGGGCTCGTTTTGATCAATTCGATGTCAACACTCACACCACGATCTTTGGGGCATTCGATGCCAGTCAAACCTGTTTCTTGCTTGCTTACCTGGAGAAGAACACGCGGTATTTCATCTTGCAAACTTCAATAAAGGGACCTCGACCTAGCGTCCGATTCAAGGCCTTAGCGTTTGAGCCAAATAAATGGTATCACATCTGCGTGGTCCACAAAAAGGCGAGATCCACGTCGTCACCTCGAGCGTCTCTGTTCATAGATGGCGAGTTTGTCGAGCAGTTAAAGATTGATTATCCGGCTCTGCCTGTTGGGAATGCGCCAAATAAATCACCACAAGTCCAAGCGTTTTTCGGCACACCCCAAGATTTGGCGATGAGACTGGGACGGGGAGTGTCGACGTCGCGCTGGTCATTGGCAAGCGGAATGCTCTTCGAAGAAGCCTATAGCGATGACATGATTTCTGTTTTCTTCAACCTGGGACCTCGATATTACGGAAATTTTCAGGACTGTCTCGGCTCTTTCCAAACATACAAAGCATCGGCCTCCTTGAACCTGCGCAATGAGCGCCTGCATCCAGGCAAAGAAGAGACTTCGGATATTGTTACAGCTATTCGGCGGAAAGCAAGTGTTTTAGTCCGCGAGAGTTCTATCTTGCTCAATGTCTCCCCGACTGCTGTGCTAGATGATGACGACAGCAACAACATTGACGAATCTCAACTCATCAAGTCTTTATCCAGGCAGGCTGCCAAGAACTTGCAGCAGCTGACAAAGGCCGGGGGTAACGCAATAGCGGTTAATGGTGCTACCCCTGCAATAAACGATGCCTTGACACAGCCTCATGGGATTGGCATTTTAACGGGCGCGCCCGTGGTTGCAGTGCCTCAGTCCCTGGATGATGCAAGCTGGCGCATTGGCGGCTGCGCAGCCGTGCACTTGAGCTTGGTTCAAGCGGCCAGCACCGCAGAATGCTTAGTGTTGGCTGTCGAAGCACTCTATGAAGCAGTTCGGGACAGCTGGAGGAATAGCGAGGCGATGGAGAGAGAGAACGGTTATGGAATACTTGCAGCTTTGCTCCGGGAAAAACTTGGCTTCGCGTTCGGAAACTATACTGTCCCATCAGAAACGCCAGTTGTCTGCTCCAATAACCAGGAGCGCTCGGCTGTGGCAATGGAGCTTCTCCGTTTGACCCTTGAATTCGTCGGGTATGATTTTGAAAATACTAACCGCTCCATCATAACAAATCCATTCGCATACAGAGTTTTGCTTGTCGACCTGGACGTCTGGCGGTTTGGTGATCCCCCTCTCCTTCAGCTGTATTATACTCAATTCTCGACCTTTGCCACTGAAAGCCAATTCCGTCGCTTCAATGCAAGGCGCCTTGCTCGCATGCGTAAGCTCTAGACCTCGAATGATATCTTTCTCATTTTCGACGTCTGCTTACCAGGAACAGGTGTCAACAAGAAGCTTCTTGAGTCCCTAAAAGGAGATGATTTTACCCACGAAGCGCTAGAGCTATTCATACCCGCATTCAGATCTCTGATGGACAGTTGTTTGTCTGCGGACTCATTGCGGTCCCTTGCCCTTTTCATTACTTATGCCGTTCACAGGAAGCCGTCTGCCAAACTCCAGAAGAAGAAGAGCTTCCGATATATCAAAGATTCCCAACAAGGTCTCAACTCCAACGCCAATACGAAGAAATTTTTGACAAGTCACGAACTTGCAGTGGCAATGCTACGGATGTACTGCACTTTCCTCTGCCGAGTCGAAGATCCTCTACCGATTCGAAAATTCGCCAGAGCGGTTACAAACAAGGTACGCTTCGAGCGCCCTTGTCTTTGTCTCTCATTTTCTAAAACCTTCTCAGTGGCTACTATACCTCATGTGTGAAGATGATCCCGAAGTCGTTGTCCTCGCCACAAAAATCCTGGCGCGCTTGATTGTCACTCACGGGAGCACGTACAGCAAGAAGTTTGCTGAGAAGGACGGGGGTTTTATTATCATGCAGCATCGCCTAAAAAGATGGTGGAATGTGCCTGCGTTATGGCCCATATGCTTTGCTATTTTCTTTGGGGTGGACGTCGGACTTCTGGATTTCGACAGACCCTTTGACCAATCTGAACTTTTAGACATGCTAAACCCGCAGGGAAATACCACGGTGGCGTATCCTGAGATGCTCCCGGTCATTACAGGGATGATGCAAAATGGGTTGAAGAAAACAGCATCAGAAATCTCAGGGTTGGAGACAGATGGAAGCAGCCATGATACTTTACAGAAGCAACTGGATCTGCTGGTCAAGCCCTCAATGTCTTCCGTAACTCCTGTTGGTAAGTTCTTGTCTCAAGACTAACAACTCGACTTGTTTTTGAATACCCTTGTGACCTTTCGATAGGCAATACGTCTGATGAGACCATTGAAGAGAGCTCAGTCGTGATTTCGATTGTCGAATTTCTCTCTCTATTGCATGCAAGATCACGCAACTTCCGGGATTTTGCTTCACAATCCATCTATGTCCAACAGTTGCTTCTCGCTTTGTTCCCAGTCATTGTCGGCTCAGACACAGTGAGCGCAGAAATTGAGCTGAACTCTCGCGACGGTGGACTTAGCTTCGACGATAACAATCTGGTCATCCGGCCCCGTTCAAGTGCTAGAACAGTGTTGCGCACCACGACCGTTGAACAATCTGGGATGCGCGACGAGAGTGGCGGTCCGTTGCGACGCGGTTCATCCTTCATCCTCGTCTCATCGGACAAACCAAAATACTCACCATCGTCTGCTCGTATTCTTCATGTTATCAATGTAGAGTTGAAGGAGCATGGAGCAATAGCCGACAATGCCCTCGTTAGAAGAGTTCTGGGGCTTGTTATTGATGTTTTCACAAATCAGCTGCTGGAACGAAAGGACTTCTCCGGTCTAGGTCTTTACCTCAAAACGCCACCTGGGTTCCTAGAACACCAAACATTCTTTGAATCCTGGCTGTTCAAAAACCTCCTTTCGAAACTACAAAATATCCTGAACTCGGATCCTCATTTGCTTGTAGAGCCACGGACGCTTATGAACCTGGGACGGTTTGCAACTCACCTTGGGGAAGCAGTCTACGAAGGTTGGTTTTCTAACGGAGCAGTGGAAGACACTATTGATTTCCTAGGCACAATCCTTGAATATATCCAGCGGCCAGATGTGTCCTCATTGAAAAGCATTCGACTCTGCAATCAGGCAGTAGCAACGATTCGTTCGACCTTGTTTCGAGTGGTCCTGCTCAGGTTATCGGAGGTCGGCGATACAGAAGCACCCGTATTTCTGAAACGGTTGACGTACTGGCAGGTGGTTCTTCTCTCAGCAGGGGAAGCTCAATCGGAGTGCCTGCATCTATTATGTTATTTGCTATATGCAAAATTGATTGGTGACGATGAAAATGTACGCTTGGCTGCAGCAAGCCTATGGCGCGTTATTCTGGTGCAAAAGCCTGCTGAAATGTCATCAATTCTGAGTCACGCCACCGCTTCGCTTCAGCGACGCCTGTCCAGCGGGTTTGAGGTTCTCGCTAGCATGGAAGATGCTGCCTTCCTTGAATGGGTTGATGATCAGCGCGACGACCTTGATGCCTTATTCTTTGGCACACTCTCCAAGTCTTGGGAGTCCTTCGTTCAGGAAGAGAACAAAGATACTCAAGATTCTGCGCGCAATCGTATCTCCAAGCGCAAGGAGAAGTTGAAGCAGTGGAGTCAAATGGAGAAAACAGCAGAGGAAGTTATTCGCAAACACGAAGTCACGTTTCACCATTGGGTATCGAACATATCAGCATCCGAATTTCTGAAACATCAGAGGGCATTACAGGATCTGCAGGATGATTCCACGTTTATGTGGTCCGCATTTTCGCGTCTATCGATAGATCTGCGGCGCTTCGGTGGTGTACTCGCCGAAAACAAGGAGAGAAAATGGCGCCTCGATCAGACGGAAGGGCGCAGTCGGATGAGACTGAGAGTGGTGCCGGACGACTCGGGAGAGCAACAAGATTACCAGCCGAAACGGAAAGCGTCAGAACTGCCGACCATCAAAATAGATACGCAAGTCCGGCCACTTGGGGATGCTGAGACATTGGCATTTACTCCAACCATGACTGCCGAACCCACGGAAAGTGATTCTCGTGATGACGAGCCGGATAACAAGAGCATCCTCGAGGAAAGCTTCGAGATGATTGACGATCCCAAAGCGGACCTTGAAGACTACGAAGACAAGAATCGAAAGGTCATGAGAAGCCTTCACCGTGGTGATCAAGTCCAAGTCGTTTGCAACATGTCTCGTATCATCGGCTTGGAGGCAAGCGAGGGTCTCTTGATACTTGGTAAAGATCACATCTATATATTGGACAACTTCTTCCAAAGAGCAGACGGCGAAATTGTCAATGTGTGGCAAGCTCCACCCGAGGAGAGGGATCCATACGTTCGCATGATAGCTGGCAGAGAGTCCAATGCGCGCAAGTCACAAGAGCATGAAACGAGAAGTTGGAAATGGTCAGACTTGGTCAGCGTCTCTAAACGTCGCTTTCTATTTCGTGACGTGGCCCTTGAAGTCTTTTTCACAGATGGCACAAGCTATCTGCTGACGCTCATCTCATCTCGGGCTCGAGATGACCTGTGCAGCCAGCTAGCAGCCAAGGCCCCTCAAGTCACCGGAAGCGCTGGCCACTCGCGACCAGAAGATGCTTGGAGATATGAGACGTTGCGAAGTAAGGATGATGCACCACAGTCTCTCGGCTCAAAGTTCGCCAGCGTCTTTGGTCATTTTTCTGCTCACCCAGCAACGCGGAAGTGGGTCAAGGGCGAGATGTCTAATTTCCATTATCTTATGCTGGTCAACACACTTGCTGGGCGAACGTTCAATGATTTGACGCAATATCCAGTTTTTCCATGGGTACTCGCCGACTATACAAGCGAGGAATTGGACCTGACAAACCCAAAGACATTCCGAGATCTCTCTAAACCGATGGGCTGCCAGACCTTGGAACGAGAAGCCGAATTCAGGGAACGTTACAAGTCTCTTGCAGAGATGGGCGATGAAAATTCCCCGCCGTTCCATTATGGAACTCATTATTCTTCTGCAATGATCGTATGCTCGTACCTTATCCGCCTGCAGCCATTCGTCAAATCGTACCTCCTGCTGCAGGGCGGAACATTCGATCATGCGGACCGTCTCTTCTATTCTGTTCGTAAGGCTTGGGAGTCAGCTTCGCGTGGTAATATGACCGACGTTAGGGAGCTGATCCCCGAATTTTTCTACCTGGCGGATTTTCTAGTCAACTCAAACAAGTACGACTTTGGCCTTCTCCAGAACATGACGAAAGCCATTGATTCTGTGGAGCTGCCTCCGTGGGCCAAGGGCGATCCGAAGATTTTCATCGCAAAGCATCGCGAAGCGCTCGAGAGCCCTTATGTCACGCAGAATCTACACCGCTGGATCGACTTGGTCTTTGGCTGCAAGCAAAAAGGCGAGGCTGCGGTAGAGGCAGTCAATGTATTCCATCACTTATCCTACCAAGGGGCTAAGGATGTGGACAACATCGACGATCCCGTGGAGCGATTAGCGACGATTGGTATTATCCACAATTTTGGCCAAACACCATTCCAAATCTTCAACCGACCTCATCCCCAAAGAGAGGACCAGCAATACAAAGTGCCGCGGCTTGACTATCTTGCTGAATCGCTGACGCAAGTTCCTCTCTCTCTTCTCGGTAAGACCCGGAACTTCTCCCGGCCGTTGTAATATATTACGCTCACTTTTCCACTAACGCTTTCGTAGACATTGAAGAACGGGTGTCGTCACTCTCGATGAAGCAGGATCGCCTCCTGTACACTGCTGCTCTAAGACTGAACATCCCGCCAAATTATGACAAGTACATGGAATGGGGATTTGCTGACGGAAGCGTCAGATTCTACTCTGCAGAAAGTCGAAGAGTGAGTTTCCAGTTGCGCAACTAATGTGTGAGGAACCAATAATTGACGATCTCAGCTTCTTGGGCATTTCGAGCATTTGCACATAGGTCAATTATCCTGTGCTATCTTTGCGGATTCACGCACTTTGATTACATCAGGCACGGATTGTACCATCTCTATATGGACATTCAGCTCAACTTCGAAATCTGTGGATCTGCAACCTACGGGATCACTGTTCGGTCACCGTACGCCAGTCACTGTGCTTGCAGTCTCGAGATCGTTTAGTACTCTGCTGTCGGCGTCTACAGATGGCCAGATCATGCTGTGGGACCTTAACCAGCAGTCTTTTGTCAGGGAGCTTCCAGCACTTGGAACAGTAGAAGTGAGTGGCTTCTCGTCTTGTGGTGTCCTTGCATTAACCCCATCTAGTGCGCTCGGATCAATGATGTTACAGGAGATATCATGATCTGCCGTGGAAATCGACTCACCCTCTACACTCTCAATGGAGCCTTTCTGTTAGAGCAAATGGTCTGCGAAGCGGCTGACGATCATGTCCTGTCTTGCGTATTCTATGAGGGAGTAAATAACGAATGGCTGGAGCGAGAGCTTCTCTTCACTGGTCATAAAAGAGGCTTGGTCAATGTAAGTTTTCACGCCCGGCCAAAGAACTCGGTTCTTTTCTGACATCTGGTTTGCAGATCTGGAGTAAGACAATCCGCAATGGACGCTTCGAGCTGGACCTCATCCGACAACTCCACCACGTTGACAGCAGCCGGGGCAACGGTGCGAATATTTCGGCGGGCATCAGTTGCATCCTGACTACTCCGAGCGTCGTCTATACAGGAGATGAGGCGGGTAGAGTGGTGAGTCTAACTGATATGCTGTCTGTCTTCTCATGCGATCGTCCGAACTAAGAAATCGTTTCCAGTACGAGTGGAACTGCGTTCAGCGTCCATGAAGAAGTGCCAAATTTGGTGATGACAGTGACTCGAGGGCCTTCCGTAATCCCTTGCACAATGAGCTTTTTCTTTTTCGTCTCAAAAAGCGCATGATTGATGGCATTTCGATTTATGTTCAAGAATAAGATCACATAGAGCCTTTCTCAGCCGGTCTGTGACTTTCCAGTGTGTCTCTCTATGCTCATTCCAATTTTATCAAAAGGTCCGGGTTGATCTCTGTCGAACTGAAATGGGGATGGGCCTCTTGGATTCATATTATTTATATGTCTATAGACACAAAATGCAGGCTCAACTGGAGCCAAGAAAAGTGGGTATACACTCCAACAACCACCGAAGTCACGGGTATGTGTGTACATAGTTTGGGGTCTCAATATAGAAGTGAAGATGAGACAATATCAATGTTCCTTTCAGACTCCCCCCATACACATTTAGCCTACAGTCCAGATCAATCATGGACCATGCCTACCTGTCTTTCAGGTACCGTGAACCGAGCAGTGGACCAGTGACCAGTAGCTAGGCGCCGCCGGAGCACTCTGCACCGGAAGTGAAACTCACAGATTGGGGACTCGGGAGTACTAGGCCCGCCCACTCCGGATAATTAGGTATTGTACTCCGTACGGAGTAAGAAATTAACGGGATAATTGACAAGGAACTGTCACGACGGTATGGAGTAAGTATCTGCGGTATGCTGATTGACTGACCATATAGATCAACCAGTATCACTCAACCAGGGATATCATAGCTGCCCAATAATAACAGACACAGTATTATCATAATGGTTCCATATAATTCCATCCTGGAGTCGTAGGTGTAGAAGATAGGTAATATCATCTATCAGAATCATAAGATACCGGTCTCGTACTGCAGGAACTCGGCGTCATAGTCGCCCCACCATCCCACCATTCTCTAGTGCCCCTGTGTTTGCTTCAACCATCATCATCCATCGCCACGCTGTTATCCTTCTCTCCTCTCTTCTTTTTCTTTTCCTCTCCCGACAGACTATTCTTTTATATCCTGCCTGGCTTCTTCGCTTCTATACCGTTCACATTTATATTATTGACCTCTACCGTTTCACACATCGTCCAAAATGTCTTCTTCTCTCGAGCAGCTCAAGGCCTCCGGCACCGTAAGTACCCCGCGATCTTCGGAGTTTCCGGTTCAATCGCTGATATGGAATTGTTTCCCATCTCCAGGTCGTTGTCTGTGATTCTGGTGAGCACTCTGTTTGCCAATGTTTCAAGAATTGAGTAAGCTAACGATCGACTACTTCCAGGTGACTTTGCCAGTATGTACATCCACTATCCCGAGAGCATCTCCGTTCTGCAGCCGACAGCGTTATTCTAACTGGTAACAGCCATTGGCAAGTACAAGCCCCAGGATGCTACCACCAACCCTTCGTTGATCCTGGCTGCTTCCAAGAAGCCCGAGTACGCCAGCCTCATCGACAACGCCGTCGAGTATGGCAAGAAGCATGTCCGTCTGCCTCTTCACAAGCTTTTCTCCGCGGAGGTGCTGACAGCTGACATTCGAACAGGGCTCGACTATCGACGAGCAGGTCGATGCCACCCTTGACCGTCTCCTGGTTGAGTTCGGCAAGGAGATCCTCAAGATCATCCCTGGCAAGGTCTCTACCGAGGTTGATGCCCGTTTCTCTTTCGATACGCAAGCCTCCGTCAACAAGGCTTTGCACATCATTAAGGTGGGTGCACGCCTGGCATTGTCAAATTTCTCGGCGCGTGTTTCTGTACTGACTTGAGCAGCTCTACGAGGAGAACGGCATCTCCAAGGACCGTGTCCTGATCAAGATTGCCTCCACCTGGGAGGGTATCCAGGCCGCGCACATCCTCCAGTCCCAGCACGGCGTCAACTGCAACTTGACTCTTATGTTCTCTATCGTCCAGGCCGTCGCTGCTGCTGAGGCCGGCGCTTTCCTCATTTCTCCCTTCGTCGGTCGTATCCTGGATTGGTACAAGGCCGCTCACAAGAGGGACTACACTCCCCAGGAAGACCCTGGTGTCAAGTCCGTGCAGAACATCTTCAACTACTACAAGAAGTTCGGCTACAAGACCATTGTCATGGGTGCCTCCTTCCGTAACACCGGCGAGATCACCGAATTGGCTGGTTGTGACTACCTGACCATCTCGGTATGTATTCCCCACGATGACGCGAATCTCGTTCTTCCAGCTAACCGTTATCCTCTCGCAGCCCAACCTTTTGGAGGAGCTGTACAACTCCACCAACCCCGTCCCCAAGAAGCTCGACGCTGCGGGCGCTTCCTCCCTGGATATCCCCAAGCGCAGCTACCTCAACAACGAGGCTCTCTTCCGCTTTGACTTGAACGAGGACGCCATGGCCACCGAGAAGCTGCGCGAGGGTATCTCCAAGTTCGCGGCTGACGCCGTGACCCTGAAGGAGCTTCTCAAGAAGAAGATCCAGGCATAGATTGCGACTTGGGCTGCCACCGATCGAGCCTAATTTCTTTGTAAATTTGCGAAATTCACAAATTGAACGAGTAGATACGATTTATGAATGAAAAAAGCCTTTATTCCCTTCAAATTGGACGAGACATGGACGATGTTTTTTGAGGTGTTCTGATATGTATCGGTCTGAGCGAATTGATCCAGTTATTTGTCCTTTGCTGATCCCCTTCATATTTCATTGCCTCTCAAGTTTTGATCAATTGTGTCTACCTGATTTGTAGAAATTGAATTGTAACAACCTTTTCTTTTTTTTCAGAATTAATTGATCGAAATGTCTGTTGCAAGATGTTCCATGTCAGCAGTCTCCGAGGAGGGGGAGCGGAAAAATAACTCCGATTGCATCATTGGTTTGCTTCATGGTGCAGTGGATGCTGTATCATTTTGTATCTCGGTCTTCTTATTCGATATCTCGATTTCTTTCTTTTATGAGATCCTCGTCGCAGATGGTTTCTCGCCATTATTTTGTAGATAACAATACGTCGTAATATTACTATCGTTAGGCGACTTCGTCACCGGTAATCAAGCGGCCCTCGGATAGAAGAATCGGAGATACGGTACAGAGTACATCCCAAGCTATCAGTCTAGCCCTCTGCTGCTTAGGAATCAGCAACAGAGCTCCTATGATTCTGAGCGGTAGGGTACGTAACAGCTAGGTACACGTCTACAGCGCACAATGCTGAGAAATATACCCGTCTGCGTACATGGCAGCAGCAGCTGCTGCTAGCAGTAGCCGTCGTAGGAGGTAGCGAGCATACCAATACACAAGCAGGACGTCATCTTCCTTATTGATTTCCGATTCTGCTGCGTAAACGACCTTTCCGAGGATCCCCGCTAAGGAAGGTGGGGGGGGGTTGAGTGTGGGAGGGGCAGACAGAAGAAGCCCGTCGAATCCGTCATCGCTGTTTATAATTACTGCAATACCCAGGCTTTCTCGTCTTCTTTCGACTTCAGTTCAATAATTAATCTCCTCGCTGTAGGAAACCAATTCAGATCCATCAATCAATCTACCCCAGATCATCAACACAACCGTCACAATGGTTAAGGCCGGTATGTTTATGTCTCTCTCGATTATTTTTCCCACATGTTCTCCACCGTCGACCGTGGCAGGGACCTTGTGTGAGCAGATTTGAGCACCTTGAGGAACATCCTTTGCATGTGCCTGAGAGCTTCTTGGCCTATCATTCTGCTTCTTTTATCCTTAATGGGTGTTTACAATGGCTACCTGGGTAGCTTTGGTGCAGCTCATTCGTCCTTGATTGCTGTGGCTGCTGTTGTTTGTATTTGCCTTCAATGTTAATTAAATGGCTGGACTCGACAAGCTGTATAGGCCACAGATCGGGGTCATGGCTTGACAGACTTGTTGTTGATGGCCAGATCAACCCCGCAGTTGAAAGCTTAGCCTATCACATCCCTCAACTCGAATCTATCTGGGGCAACTTTGATGTCGTCGTTATCGAAAGCTGACTGACTGACTCTTGACAGTCGCTGTTCTACGTGGTGACTCCAAGATCACCGGCACTGTCACCTTCGAACAGGCCGATGAGAACTCCCCCACCACCATCTCCTGGAACATCAAGGGCCACGACCCCAACGCTGAGCGTGCCTTCCACGTCCACCAGTTCGGTGACAACACCAACGGCTGCACCTCCGCCGGTCCTCACTGTACGTTTTCCCGTCTTGATGACAGCGGCATGGAAATTGGAAGAACCAGTCAATCGCTGACGGACACCAGTCAACCCCTTTGGCAAGACCCACGGTGCTCCCACCGACGAGGAGCGCCATGTTGGTGACTTGGGCAACTTCAAGACCGACGCTGAGGGCAACTCTGTCGGTTCGATGCAGGACAAGCTTGTTAAGCTGATCGGTGCTGAGAGCGTCCTGGGCGTAAGTGTTTCCGGATGCACGATCTGATGGTGAAGAGATTCTGACTGAATATCCCAGCGCACCCTCGTCGTCCACGCTGGTACCGATGACCTTGGCCGGGGTGGCAACGAGGAGTCCAAGAAGACCGGCAATGCCGGCGCTCGCCCTGCTTGCGGTAAGTTTTTGAACCGCTTCTGCTTTCACGCAGATGGTACACTTGCTTCTTTTAGCCCAGATCTTAATGCATTCTAGGTGTCATTGGCATTGCCGCATAAATTCGTTATCGAATTTGCAAATCTGGCCGTGGCATGAAAAAATCGGTTCGAGAGCAGAGTGGTCTCCCAGTGGTGGAAATAACGATCTAAATTGGAAGATGTGATCACTGCTGTTGGAAGACTTACCTAAGTAGTACCTAGATACCAGATAGGATCTACAGAATTGTCAAATCAATATTTCCCAGTATCAATTCACAGCTCGTGGCCGACATCCGAGCTTGGTTCCCACTGTGTTGAGTCGTTGGGAACTGCAACATCCAAAAGGACGGAAGAATTGAGTATTTGCTGATAGCAGTAAGCAATAATAATATTGAGCACTACCATGAGAGGCGGACTCGATGAAGCTCAGTTGCTGTGGTGGCCAGACCCCCCAGTTTAGTTCCGTAGTGCTTTCCCCACAAAACTTTGGGGACTGGACACTCTGTACTTTGCAGCAACAAGTCCATTCACTCTGAACATCGATTCCCTCTCTCCTTCACCACCTCTCTCTCTCTGTGCATATTCCCCTCTTGTTCTTCTTCCTCTTCTCTCTCTCTCTCTGTGATTGCTTTTCTTTTTCTTTGCTTGTCCTTGGTGCATCTTTCTTTGTCTGTATAACATCATCCCCTGAACCAGCATGCCTTTGGAAGCTCGCGTCAAGAGTGTCCTGTCAGGCGACACTGTTGTGCTGTCGCATGTCACCAATCGCTCACAAGAGCGCACACTGAGTTTGGCATATATCTCAGCTCCCAGACTACGCAGAGAAGGGGACGAGGTATGTTTTAGTTTCTAGGCTTCAATTGCTGTCTGGTTTTTTGAGTATTAGATTCAATGGCCACTTTCTGGGTGGGCTTGAGCTAGGTGGCCTCTCTTATTTGTCTAGATTGAATGTTGAAGAACTGGCAAAGAAGAAAGACAAAGTCCAGGACATTCATTGAGTGTTGTCATTGTGTTTCTGTCACTTTCCCTGGTTCATCCATGCATCATCATCGATCGTGTCATCAGTGGCTTATGAGGATCCTCTGCTAACACTCAGCCATCTCATTTCTTCCAGCCATTTGCTTTCCACTCCCGTGAATTCCTCCGTGAACTTCTTGTCGGCAAAGTCATCCAGTTCCAAGTCCTCTACACCATCCCCACCGGCGTCAAGCGCGAGTACGGCATCATCAAGCTCCCCGGGACCAACGCCTCCCTGCCCGAGATTGCTGTCCAGGAAGGATGGGCACGTGTCCGTGAGGAAGCTGGCAAGCGGGGTGATGAGTCGGAGGAGACGATCGCCCTGCTTGACAAGCTGAGGGCCTTGGAGGCACATGCCAAGAACGATGGGAAGGGAGTCTGGGCCAGCGCTGAAAGCGGTAGCATCGAGACCGTATATGAGGTTTCAGACCCCAAGGCATTGGTCGAGGAATACAAGGACCGCAAGCTTACGGGTATTGTGGAGAGGGTGTTGAACGGAGATAGATTGGTTGTTCGCCTGATCCTTTCACCAAAGGAGCATCTGCAGACCATCGTTGCGGTTGCAGGTATCAGAGCCCCCGCCGCGAGACGGGTGAATGCCGACGGCAAGGAGCAGCCTGCCGAGCCCTTCGGAGATGAAGCTCATGCGTTCGTCGAGACCAGACTTTTGCAGCGTAAGGTGCAGGTATCACTGCTTGGCGTTACACCTCAGGGTCAGCTGGTCGCGACCGTCCTTCATCCCAATGGTAATATCGCTCAGTTCTTACTTGAAGCTGGACTGTCTCGGTGCCATGATCACCATTCTCCTTTGCTTGGTGCCTACATGGCCACTTTGCGTCAGGCAGAGAAATCCGCAAAGGACAACAAGAAGGGTCTGTTTAAGGGACACGTCGCTGCGAAAGGTCCCGCTGGCGGGGCTGCAGACGCGGACTACGTTGTCAGTCGCGTTCTGAACGCAGATACTTTGTTTGTCAGAAACAAGGCCGGCACAGAGAAGAAGATCAGTCTAAGCAGCGTCAGACAGCCGAAGCCTTCCGATCCCAAGCAAGCGCCCTTCCAAGCTGACGCCAAGGAGTTCGTGCGCAAGAAGCTCATTGGAAAGCACGTCAAGGTCACCATCAACGGCAAGAAGCCGGCTACCGAGGGTTACGAGGAGAGGGAGGTCGCTACTGTTGTTCAAGGCAACACCAACATTGCTTTGGCGTTGGTCGAGGCTGGATATGCATCTGTTATCCGTCACCGTGCAGACGACGAGGATCGCTCTCCTGATTATGATGCTCTTCTCGTTGCCGAGGCCGAAGCTCAGAAGGAAGGCAGAGGAATGTGGTCTGACAAACCCCCAAAGACAAAGCAGTACCAGGACTACTCGGAGAGTCTGCAGAAGGCCAAGATGGAGGTGTCCATCCTTCAGCGTCAGAAGCGTATCCCCGCCATCGTCGATTTCGTCAAGTCGGGATCTCGTTTCACTGTGCTTGTTCCTCGGGAGAACGCCAAGCTGACCCTGGTTCTTTCGGGGATCCGCGCTCCCAAATCTGCTCGCAACCCTGGCGAGACCGGCGAGCCCTTTGGCCAAGAGGCACACGACCTGGCTAACAGGAGATGCCTGCAACGCGATGTTGAGATCGACATTGAGACTATTGACAAGGTCGGAGGTTTCATTGGTACTCTGTACGTAAACAAGGAGAATTTCACCAAGGTGCTGCTTGAGGAGGGTCTGGCTACCGTACACGCCTATTCGGCTGAGCAGTCCGGCCATGCGACGGAGTACTTTGCTGCGGAGAAGAGGGCCAAAGAAGCTCGCAAGGGTCTGTGGCATGACTGGGATCCCAGCAAGGATGCTGAAGAGGATGAAGAGGCGCCAGTCAACGGTAGCAACGGGGCTGAAGCCGAAACGGCTCAGCGCCGCAAGGACTATCGCGACGTGATGGTCACGTACATCGACCCGGCCACCGCACGCATCAAGTTGCAACAGATTGGCGCTGGCACGACCGCACTGACAGAACTGATGAACTCGTTCCGCTCGTTCCATATCAATAAGGCCAACGACACCCCACTGCCTGGCCCACCGAAGGCTGGCGATTTCGTGGCGGCCAAATTCACCGAGGACAACGAGTGGTACCGCGCCAAGATCCGCCGCAACGATCGCGAGAAGAAGCAGGCAGAGGTCGTGTACATTGACTTCGGTAACTCCGAGATCGTGCCTTGGTCTCGCCTCCGTCCTCTTCACCACCAGTTTTCGGTGCAGTCGCTCAAGCCACAGGCGACGGACGCTGTGCTCTCGCTGCTCCAGTTCCCCGTCTCTGCCGACTACATGGCGGATGCCGTCAGTTTCATCGGCGAGCAGACCTTTGACCGCCAGCTCGTCGCCAATGTGGATTATATCTCTCCCGAGGGTACCTTGCACGTCACTCTGCTCGATCCATCCGTGTCGAAGAACGTCGACCACAGCATCAACGCGGAGGTTGTCCGCGAGGGATTGGCTATGGTTCCAAGAAAGCTGAAGGCCTGGGAACGAGCTGCGAGCGAGACTCTGGCGCATCTGCGTCAGCAGGAGGAGGAAGCGAAGCAGGAGAGAAGGGGAATGTGGGAGTACGGTGATCTGACTGAGGATTAGATGGGAAACTCTCCGACTGAATTAACGCATAGTGAACGCATTGTGATCCAAGTGATCGATTGTACATCTGCTGGAAAACTGAACGTTATCTACTTCGGATGCTTCGTTTTGCGCTGGCCTGGGCAAAGTTGATTTGGCATTTCCAGAGTTTCATCCGGTTGGGGCATGTCTTTATGATATCCACTCATATGCATAGCCTAGGTAGGGTGCTGTTGAACAGCCAGAACAGCTCAGTTTATAGGCCTTTTGTGAAGCTCTTTCCAGTAGGAAACTATGAATGTCTCTTTCGAATTGTATTATCTCGGAGTCGGCACGAAACGCAACCGAGGATCAGCCGCCAAGCATTGATTGAAAATTTTCGGAGTTGTTGGCACTAGATCTCATGATGAACTGTCAGGGGGAAAGAAAAAAAAATGGCATTATTCTCGTCAGACTGAACTGCAAGCGCAATCATATCCAAGGTTCGATTCTTGACCGATATCGTGCAATTTCTCGACCGTGGGCGTCGTTCAAGCTGCATCACTCATCGTAATCTTATCCTCCGATAGCTCTCTGACGGAGATTGTTCTACCATTCCTTTCCGATCAATCGCTCACTTTCCTTTAGAATTACACTCGTCTTTCAATCAGCAGACATGCATCTCTGGAGGACAGCATCCCGCAAATCTCATCACAGCCACCACAGCACGGAGGGTGACCTCTCCGAACCCGACTCCAACGACCTTACACGAACCGCCTCCTCGAAGAACGATGCCGCCGCCTCCGCAGCAGCTGCAGCAAGCACAGCCTGGCTATCTGGCCACCTCAACCACCTAACACCGGAGCAGGAGCAGAAGCTTCACGACTTCAAGAAGCTCTGCGAGGAGAAGGGGTACTATAAGTCGGAAGGGCAAGGGAAGGACGTGAAAGCTAGTCATGATGATTCTACGATGCTGTACGTGCTACGAAACTCCTCTGGTTCGACTTGGTTGGCATTGAATGACTAATAGGGGGTTGCTTGGTGACAGGCGGTTTCTCCGCGCAAGAAAGTTCGACGTGAATGCGGCTTTCGGACAGTTCAAGGATACGGAGGATTGGCGGCGGGATAATGCGATTGACAAGCTGTATGAGAATATTGATGTGGACTCGTATGAGGCGTCGAGACTGATGGTGAGTTTCTATTATACCCCTTCCTTTCCTTTTGGTGTCGATTTGGTCGAGTGTCTTACTTCCTTACCCTGACCGTTCTTTTTTCATGAATGCTTATGGCTAACGCTCAATGCGATAAAGTATCCCCAATGGACCGGCCGTCGAGACCGCCGCGGTATTCCCGTCTACGTTTTTGAGATCAAACATTTGAACAGCAGGAACATGGCTGCGTACAATGCTACCATCATGAACACGACCACAGCAGAGACGCACAAGTCGTCGACTGTGCCTGCGCGCATGCTTCGTCTTTTCGCTCTCTACGAGAACCTCCTTCGCTTCGTCCTGCCGCTCTGCACGGCGCTGCCGCGACCGAATCCAGAGACACCCGTCGTTTCAACCAACAACATTGTCGATGTCAGCGGAGTCGGATTGAAGCAGTTCTGGAATCTGAAGGGACATATGCAGGACGCAAGTGTGCTGGCGACGGCGCATTATCCGGAAACATTGGACCGTGTCTTTGTAAGGGCCTATATGTTTTCATTCTGGCATGGATACTTTTTTTCTAAGATGCTGACTCACTTACCCCTTAGATCATCGGTGCACCTGCCTTCTTCCCCACAGTCTGGGGCTGGATCAAGCGCTGGTTCGACCCCGTCACCACGTCAAAGATCTTCATCCTCTCCGCCTCCGAAGTGAAACCTACTCTTGAATCATTCATGGAACCTTCCAGCTTCCCGAAACAGTACGGTGGCGAGCTCGACTGGAAATGGGGCGATATGCCGAATCTGGACGAGCCAGCGCGCGAGCTCGTCGGTCCACTCGAGACGCCTCCTGCTGAGGGAGAGACGAAGCCGGGATTCGTCAAGGGCCCGGTGCTGTTCAAGGGTGATGAGATTGAGATCTTGGGTACGAAGAATGGGAAGAGCAGGAGGCAGACGATTCCTGTGTCGAAGACACAGAAGGAAGAGGAGCAGGAACAAGCGCGGCAGCAGGCTGAGCCAGAGACCAATCATGTCGAACAACCGCGAGAAGAGAAGAAAGAACAGGTTGGAAACGGCGACATCAACACCGCTGCCGTCGCTGCTGATACAGCCGTGGAACCCATCACCAAGCCGCTGCCTACTTCTGACGAGAACGAGAAAGTCAAGTTGGAGAATGGGGCCGTGGATAAGGTTCCCAACGGTAATGCGGCCATCCCGGAGCCCACGACGGCGACGACTGCATAGACCAGACGAAGTCCTCCACATACAGCCATTTTCGACTCTGACACAGTCTTAACTACCACACCGAGGACAAGTGAATCGTCTTATGGAATCCGCCCAACGGATCCAATGCCGACCTTAATTCTCCATCCTTCTCCCAGCAAGGCGTTCTGAATCTTGGAATTGGGTTTTTCCATGTTGTTCTTTTATATAGACATAGGCCTCTTTTCTCGGTAAATACCGGTGTAAGTGCGTCGTATTTTCTGCTTCTCTCTTTCCTCAGGTCTACCTGTTTCTGTTTTCCTTTCATGGGTCATTGGGTTATGGATTGAGTTTGAGAGCTTGAATTGATGGCATTTGACCTCTCGTCTTTAAGATCGCGTTTTCGGCCTGTCATTGCATTTTTTTTGGCTTCATTTCGGGGTAATGCCATAGTTCACACTCTGCCTGTCATTGCATTTTTATTCAGAGAGGAAGACTTATACATAGAATCATTGTAATAGACATGCATTCATTCGTCATTTCAGCCAATATTGTATTGTTCGCATGAAAGTGGAATGGACGGGCAGACTAGTTCTGATGATCTTTTTGCTCTCCTACGTAGTTTAAAGGAAAGGAAATCCTCGGATCGACTCAGTCTAAATAATGATGATACATTAATGCATAGAGCAAGTACATTTACCCCTTCAACCCTATATTGTACGCCTATACTACGACGACGCCTTCCAGATTACATCGACTTGCTTTTTCCGTGCCTATATTAGGACGACAATATTAGCACCGATACGGCTTTCAGGCAACGAACCCAAGCAGAAGGATTCATGACGCAGGGGCGAAAAAAAGCATACGTACCATTGGTGCCAAGATTGCAACACCCACAGCCAACGCCACTATCGTCAACAGTAACTGCATCTTGGAGAAGCCCTTGCCCAAAATATCAAATTCCTGGCTGGGCGTGACTCGCGTTGCGAAGACATCTCCGCCAAAAGCAAAGATCAAGCTCGTGCTCTCCAGCAAAGTCGGGCTGGAAAGAACGGTCTTGATACCCGCAACGTCCCGGGAATGCGTGATGTACCACTTCCCATCGAAGTCGAGGAAGGGGCTATACTTGAAGAGACCTTCCTCGGCTTCAGCGGGTGTAGTGTCGCGTCCAATTGGGCGCCGGGGGTCGAGGACCGGTCGAGGGAGCGCAATGATAGCGTTGGATTCGGGTAGGGTACAGAGGAGAGCTCGAGTGGTGATGCCTTGGCGGGTTTGGGTGACGGCCATATGAGAGATGGGTTCAGCGATGACGAAGGATTGAGAAATGACATGAGGTTCGGGGAGAAGGTTGGCACCGTGGATGCTAGAGTAGTTGGATGCGGAGCCAAGTGGGCCGCGATCGTTGGGGATGGGCGACTCGTAGAGTTCTGAGATGACGAGTTGATACCCCTTCGCATCTGATGGATCGGTTGCGTCGGCCCAGAAGGAGTAAGCGAACCAGTTCTCTGAGATCACCGAGGGAATTGGTTGCGTGGTGTCGACTCCCGTTTGAGTGCTCGCGTGGAGGACCTTGCCGGAGATAGCGTCCAATAGGTAGAAAGCGGCCGAATTGTCGCCCACGGTCGTCACAAGGGCCAGGTTGGGGTTGAGGTATTTGTACAAAACGGAACGGTTGCCCAGAACCTTTCCAATAGAAGCTACTGGATCGTGGGAGGGACGGGCAGTCGCGCGTATGATCTTTTGACCCGGAGGTGGCACGAATTCCCATACCGGCGACTTGTTGTTTCCTGCGCTCCATCCAAGCACACGACCGTCATTGCTGGTGGTTATCAGGAATCCTGGTTCATCCGTGGACTCCGCCGGGGTGCCATCCTCCTTGATACCGACAATGACTGGAGAAGGAGCGTGACTTAGAACAGCAATGGATCCAATGGCTGTAGTCTTCGGCGTGCGCGAGATGATGTCTCCGGAAGTAACGTTCACTGTGACAGAGCTACCGTCATCGGCGTATACTGTAGCAGAGCCTGGCTGAGTAATAATCGCCTTGACGTTCCACTTGTCCTCGGGTTCCGCGGCCTTTATACTCCAGGCCACTGAACCATGTTTTCCGGTGTCGAGAACGAACAGGCGACCATTCTCTGTAGCAACAATGACTGGCTTGTGGATTCCGAAATTGTCAAGGTTGGAGACTTCATCGGTGACAAAGCTGGTAGCGATGCGCTTGGGCAACCCTTTCAACCAGTCAGGGAGATATTGGAGGTCGCGGATATGTCGCTTGACGCGATGAATGTACGCGGCGGAGATGCTTTCGTGGCCCTCGATTTCGAGTTCGTGGGCAAGTCCCTCTTGGTCGTCCGGCTCGGCCCAAGTTGCAGCCATTGCTCCAGCGAGAGCTTCATATCGTGTCCATTCGGTTTGCCCGTTTCTGATCAGATGCCAGTCTCCAGAGGCCAACACAGAGGCAGAGCGAACGGCGACAGTGTCGCCCTTGGCGATGACTTCCGACACAGCATGAAGGGGGCGATCGGACAAAGGCGATTTGAAAGCCCATCTTCCCAGAATACCATGAGACGCAGACGAGACAACGATCGACTCAGATTCCGTAACGCGGATAAAGTAAACATTAGCATCAATATTGCTCACCGCGAAAACAGATTTCTCTTGCATGCGGGGCAAATGATATGCCCGCGACACGGTCGAAGACTTCAGATCGACATGGTAGACTTCCGCCCAGGAGCTGGACTCTGTCTCATACTGCACAAGAAAATGGGGCAGCGAATTCAACTTCCGAGGCGCCTGGACAGTGATGGAGCGAATCTCCTCCCCACTGCTGTTGTCAATAGTGATTGAATTCACCTGCTTGGAACCAAGGACATTGATCTTCAACGTCTTGTACGACTTGTCCACCCAGACAATCAGCGGAGAAGCATTATTTGCGCCCACGAAAAGGATCGACTCCGGTCCGGAAACTTCGTTTTCAGAACTCAGAATGTACTGATGCGATTGCCGTCCCGTCAACGGATCGAGCGAGGTGACCTTGATCTTGTAGCCTTTCAATAATGCCGACTGGAGCGAAATGTAGAAGATCTCGGAGGGGGAGGATGACACTTGGAGAGGAACATCACCACTACATATAGCACTGGTCAGTGGAAGATGTCGACTTTGTAGCTACGGAAAACCGACCTTTCGTCCTTGTACTCCCACTTCACAGTTCCAGAATTACCATCCAGCCTCCTGACGATTCCGGTCTTTCCATCAAAAAGCGCAATTGAATCTCTTGGAGCAGCCTGAGGCGCACTTGCATCCTCTAACTCCAACAGCTCGAGATCTGCCACAGACTCATCCCCAAACCGAGTCTCCCAGACCAATTTACCGTCCAAAGCGCTCCATGAAGAGATGTCTCGACCTGCAGCGCTCACAACAGTAGTTGCACCATCGCTACCGCGCAGGAAGCTCTCCACGCGCTCTCCGTGGAGCGACGGGCGGGTGAGGTTCTGTCTCCACACGATTGAGCCATCCTTCGGGTTCACCGCTCCTAGGATCAGCTTTTCGGACAACGTGTAAAGAAGCGACGCACCGGACGACGAGGCGGGTTTGAGGAAGAAGGTCGAATCAACCGAAGGAATCCCTAGGAGTGCATGGTGGAAGTCGATGTGGTTGACCTCGTCAGCGAAGATGGCCAACGAGGAGGGCACGCACGAGGCGAGCAGAAGGAGCGCCGCCTGGAGCCGCATCATAACCTTTGTTCTAAGGAGCGGGCATTTGAGAGCAGGCGGCGATTGAATTGAGAGGATGCTGTTGCGAAAGCGATGCGGGTGGGTTGTAAGCTGTAACTGATGCTGCGGGAGCTATTTAGCCAGTACATACTACTACTGTTGTAGACTAAGGACTCCATCCGCAACTTAATCGTGGCAGCTCTCAGAATGGCACCGTTTAAACAATCAATTGCCCCTGTATAGATTGGGTCCAATGCAACTTGTTAATGATGGACACAGATGATATATATTCCAGAAATTCTTTTTAAGATACATCACACGATCTCAATTTGTGTGTTCTGTCGACATTGGGTGCATTATGCTTGCTGTTTACACCACTCGTCACCCAAACACATGAAGCACCTCTACGTGCTTGACAGATGGACCAGCCATTACAACCTGACCTGCATATTCGATGCTTGCTAAACAGACAGATTACTAACACTAGATTCCCTCTACTCCTAACCAAAGCATGCTCCGTTGCCGAATCTGATGGCGGCTTTCTCCCCCTCGCTCATGCCTTCAGTGACTTCCCACTTTTTGGAGCCCATGCCCATCGCTCGAAGCCCGTCAGGGCTCAATGAAGACCAATCCATTTGTCCTTGGAATCCCATCTCACCCGGCCCACCAGCTCCAGGGAAGTCCCATGGGGGAGAGTAAGTGAGAGCCGCTTTGCGCTGTTTCAACAGGTAGTCGACGTTCATCTCGCAGAGAGGTGTCGCGGGGATATACAACACACTGGAGTCTTTCGTGCCCCGGTGCTCTTTGTCCACTGAGTGAAGCGAGTCGCAATGCCAAGCGACGAAATCGCCCGGTTCCACTTGAGGCACGGAGACCATGGTCGTGTCGAGCTCGAGATGCGGATGAGTCACGGGATTGTACTCTTGACAAGCGCCTGGAACAGATCCAGGAAAGGTGGCATCCAGCGCAGGAAGCGAAGTCTGCGGGTCAAAGAATGGTCGCAGAATGGTATACGCCGTGCTGTGGATGAGCATGGGACAGACATGGAGGGATCCCTCTCCAGGAGCGGTGTCCGACATCGACAGCCAGCCCTGGAAGAACCTGAGCATGGAGCAAGCTCCGGCGCCATTGTACAGATCCATCTTGGCTTTAACTCGGTGTTTGGCGTCAAAGGGATCGTATTCTTCCCATTTACCCTCGAGAATCTTGGTGTACACCCTTGAGTACTCGGGGTCTTCCCAGCGTTCAAGCGAACCGCCATCTACATGCGGGCCCAGTGTGAACTTTGAGTCACCCGGATCCCTGATTCGAAGACGATCCGCATAAGAGAGCGTATGCGTTGTTGACAGCTTCGTGCTAGGATCCGATGAATGCCAGAGGCGCTGGAGGAAGCGTTGTGACTCGAGCACATTCGGATGGGCTCGCGCCTCAGCCTGCGAGGGAGTCCAATACAACTCATAAACAGCGGGAGAATCGGCCGGGAAGGCTTTCACCCGATCTTTGTTCGCGGCAACATAATCCTTGATTCTCTTTTTCCAATCTAGGGCCTCTTCTCGACCCACAACGTTGCGTATCACCACCGTACCCCGATGACGAATCTCAGCCAACACATCATCGGATACTTTGCCGGAGGTGATGTCCGAGTATTGAATAGAAGGAATAATCTGAGAAGATCAGCTTCTTTTAAAGCAAGCAGCATGAGCACTACGGGAGAGGATCACATACGTTGCTTCCTTTCAGTCGGATTTCCTGCACTTCATCTTCCAAGCTTGACAGCAGCCTCTTCCAACTATGTTTCAGAGCTTCTTCATGCTTTTCAAACAATCTCAATTTCAAGTCTCGAAACCGAGTTGGTAATGGCTCAGGCTTGTAATCCGGTCGCAAAGATGGGAAAACGGAGGAGATATCGCCCGCCGCCTTCGTCATCTGAGAGGACGACGTCGAGGTGGAGGCCGCGCGGATGGCGGATTTCGAAAGAAGCCTTGACATAGCCATGTTTGAAAACCCTGGATAGACATCTTCGAAGCGTCTCTGCTTATGGTATATATATATCTTGATATTCATGGTTGGCATAGTAGATCTACGTGTGTGACATGTCGGATATCATCCTAGAATGGAAAGCGGCCCGCTTACGGTTTCTGGTAATGCAACCGCTTGAACTCTTACCGACGATGGAGCATGACGACAATTGACTAAAGTCTTACGAGAATAAAAAGAACAGATCCGAAGATCATGACATATAGCTTTGTGATTATTGGCTTTGGGTCAACAAGCAGTTCGGCATACCAATTCATCCCAACGAGCAGCTCTCTGGAAGAAGATGCGCGGGAATCCTGCCATTCCCTTCTCGGCCAACCTGCCCTTCCGGGTACTGTAACACCAACCCCGCGAATCCCCCTCACGTTTCCCCCCATTTGGGAGTCTTGGGACACGAGAGCGCGGCGTGATGGCCGAATGACCAGACTGCAACAATGGCTGCAGCGGGTCTATATAAGCCGAAGGTTGGAATCCCCTGTACCGATGGCTATAAGGCATGATAAGTTTCTCAGGTTTGATAATCTGGCAATATCATATTACATCTCAAAATGGCTATGTCGGTGAAAGGAAAATCTGCAATCGTTACTGGGGCAGGCTCGGGTATGTGATCAGGATTCTGCTAGTACTATAGAACAATCATATCCTCTGAAGAAGTGGGTTCGCTGAAATCAAGCCAGGCATCAACCTCAGCTTTGCAAAGCTCTTACTCAAGAATGGGTGCAACGTTCTCTTTGCGGATCTCGCCCTCCGTCCCGAAGCTCAAGAGGTTGTCGACAAATACTCGGCGAAGTCCAATGGAGCCCCTCGAGCAGTCTTTCAGAAGACGGACGTGATCGATTGGACCCAACTGGAGAAGATGTTCGAAGTGGCCGAGCAAGAGTTTGGAGAAGTCGATATCGTCTGTCCGGGAGCCGGGGTGTATGAACCAGTAGGTATTCATCATCTGCTTTGCCCAACGAGCACTCTCCCCCGCTGACAATACCTCTCCTTTTCAAACAGCATTGGAGTAATTTCTGGCGACCTCCTGGCACGCCGGAAAGCAAAGACTCACGGACGGGTGGTCGATACGCCCTCTTGGACATCAATCTCACTCACCCCATTCGCACCACGCAACTTGCCATCTCACATTTCCTCCGCCGGAATCAGAATAAGACACCAAAGCACATTGTGCATATCTCCAGTATTGCAGGGCAGATGCCTGCTCTCCCTGCTCCGATATACGTTGCCACAAAGCATGGCATCAGCGGTCTCGTCCGATCCCTAGCAAAGCTCGATGCCAAGTTCGGAATCAGAGTAACTGCTGTAGCACCTGGCGTGATTAAAACGCCGCTATGGACAGAACATCCTGAGAAGTTGAAGATGGTCAATGATAAACAGGATGAATGGGTGACTCCGGAGGAAGTAGCGGAGGTAATGCTGGCTCTTGTTCAGCAGAATGAGGTCAGTGAGATCATTGGTGACAAGACGGGCAAGGGGCGAATGTTTCCTGTCGAAGGAGGAGTCATTCTGGAAGTCTCGAAGACTGTTCGTGCAGTCAGTGCATTCAATGATCCTGGACCGGGAGCGAGAGCAGGGAATACAGTGTCGGATATGAAAGTGGTTGAAGATGAGATTTATGGGCTGCTGTCAGAGCAGGGATGGGGGGAGCCGAAACTGTGACTTGCCGTGGTGACTGGAAAGTACGGCAGATCGGAATCTATTCTGTGGTAGAGTGTGCTCTGTTGATCATTAGCAACATATCGCTTGATTCTCTTCCATGTAGCCGTAGAGCGTGGAGAAAAGCATCTTGCGAGGTATGGTTGTGGGGAGTATGTACTCCGTACTGTATGTCGAGTCTGGGGGGATTCCGCGCCATCAGTCTCCCGAATTTTGTCATCGCCCAAAGGGGCTAAGGCTGCCCTTTCCCTATCTTCAGATTAACGTTGCGTTGCCTGCTCCGCACTCCATCATCCAATTTCTTGCTGTCTCTCGTTTATCCCACTTCCCTCCTCTACTATCATATTGTGGAAGTCCATCCATACCAGTCGCTTTTGTTTTCTCCTGTCTGACCGCTGGCTCGGGTCGCTATTATGTCCGACGTGGCAACCAGCTCGAATTCTTGGTAACCGCGTTTTTATCTAGAGACTGTGTGGCCCTTTGGAACACACACCTAGTCCCACAAACCAGACCGTTGGGCCTCACCATGATGGACGATGGAGCATCTGTTGGAATAGTCTCCGGTGGAGGATCTAGAAATAGCTCGCGGAGGTACTTTGCCTTTCCTTATCGATGTGCTTATCAGTCTCGTCAGACCTGGTAGATGGACGGATAATGCTGACTGGAAGACATGCTTCACAGGCGCGGCGGAAGAGGGAAACGAAATGCTGGGTTTGCTGGCCAAGCCAGCTGGATGAGCAGCGTCATCAACCTGGTGAATACCAGTGAGTTAGAGCTTCTATGGTAATGCGAAGCCCGAACGGAGTCTCTGACGAATGCGCCAGTTATCGGAGCCGGTGTCCTTGCTATGCCCCTTGCTATGTCTCATATGGGAATTGCTCTAGGAATCTGTGTGATTTTATGGTCGGGTGCCACAGCAGGATTCGGTCTTTATCTTCAGTCTCGATGCGCACAATATCTCGATAGAGGAACTGCTTCGTTCTTCGCCCTATCGCAACTCACCTACCCGAATGCCGCTGTGATCTTTGACGCCGCTATTGCGATCAAGTGTTTTGGAGTCGGTGTCAGCTACCTTATAATTATCGGAGATTTGATGCCTGGGGTGGTTCAGGGCTTTGTGGGTGGTGCGCCAGTCTACGATTTCCTCGTGGATCGGCAATTTTGGGTAACTGCTTTCATGTTCGTCGCCGCATCATCTCCCAGAAATGTGACAAAGGGTTGCTGACAGGAAATACCAGGTTGATTGTGATACCACTATCATACCTCCGACGCCTGGATTCTCTTAAATACACAAGCATTGCTGCATTGGTCTCTATGGCATACTTGGTAGTTTTGGTCGTTTATCATTTCGTCAAGGGGGATACTCTTGGCGAACGAGGCCCTATCCGCGTCTTCAAGTGGGCGGGCCCAGTGCCTGCTCTTAGCAGTCTGCCTGTTATCGTTTTTGCCTTTACGTGTCATCAGAATGTAAGCCTGCGTTCTTGCTCTATCCCTTCAAATGTCGCTAACTCTCTGTTTCGCAGATGTTCTCGATCCTGAATGAGATCCAGAACAACAGTCACTTTCGAACCACGAGTGTTGTTGTTGCCAGCATTGGAAGCTCCGCTGCGACCTACATCCTCGTTGCAGTCACGGGATATCTCTCTTTTGGCGACAACGTTGGCGGCAATATCGTATCGATGTATCCTCCCGGAATATACGCCACAATTGGACGGGCTGCAATTGTCATGCTAGTCATGTTCTCGTATCCTCTTCAGTGCCATCCGTGTCGAGCTTCCGTCGATGCAGTCCTGAAATGGCGATGGAAAGCAAAGACTTCCTCGACCACCCATGAGGGTTCTCCGCATCGCAATCCTCTGCTCGGACCACGAGGGAACCGGCCTCAAGAGGCGATGAGCGATCTTCGCTTCTCGATCATCACCACGACTATCCTTGTGCTGAGTTACATCGTTGCCATGACTGTGTCTTCTTTGGAAGCTGTGCTCGCCTACGTCGGTAGCACGGGAAGTACAAGCATCAGCTTCATTCTTCCGGGCTTGTTCTACTACAAGATCTCCTCCCCGGACTCACTTACTCATCAACGTTTAATGAAAGAAGACGACGAACCGATCGACGATGTGCTTTCTAATGATGACGATATTGATGATGATCACGAACGTGTTAGCAGACCACTCACTGATAGTGGCATTCTCCGCCTAACGAGCCGTCACTGGCGCAAAGCGCTGTTGAGGAAGCTCAGTCTGGGCCTCGCGATATACGGCATCCTTGTCATGATCGTGTGTTTGATCACGAATACCTTTTTCATTGCTTCGCATTAAACTTGGGAAGATGTATGAGCTTGTTTGTTTGTAGATATGTGCTTTTCCTTCAATCTCTCGTGGGCCGCTTGGGCTCTTCGCTTTTGGTCATTGGCTCAGAATTGTTCATTTTACTTTGGATGTGGGACTACTGGATTTCATTTGCTTTCAATCTACACAATTCGATACGTCGAACATGAAGAGATTTCAAACTTATGATTTGCCCGGATCGTTTTGGCTTCACATCCTTATCGGGTCACTGGACCTGGCGCTTGGGGCAGGATACTGATTTTGGGTCATGTGCATATTGACAATGATCAATCCAACCCGAATTTTCACCTTACATTGCTTCTTTGTTCCACCTTTCCGTCATCTTCCTTGACAGTTCGAGAACCCTCCACTAAAAGCCCTAAGTTAAGGTCTAGTCTATTAATGTACTCAATCCGCCACTACCTGGGGAACTGCAAGATATAGCAGTGCGGCTGTACAATGGCTTGGATAGGTAACATATATTACTGATTTCTGTGCTAAGTTCCTATGGAAAAGCAGATTCTTGAACGGATGCATGTACAGGAGAGAACGACGGAAATGCGCGAATTCCTCAAATCGGCAGTGCTGCAGGTAAAAGACAGGAAGGAGGTCATTAGTGTTCCAGATGCTTCAAGAATTCCAAATAATGCCAGACTTTAAACAAAGAAACTGCAATCACAAGGAGCACGAATTGTAGCCATTTCTCAGGTCGGACGAGACCACCAGTCCCATGCGTGCGCGAATTTTCCCTTGTCCCTCCAAATGATTGATACTCGTCATGGCCTTGCGGCGCGGAGGGTCCGAGAACGCATCATCAGAGCTCAGTTGTTATTCTGACTATTCAGAATCCTCAGAATAGCCAGAAACAAATTCAAAATATCCAAATAAAGCGAGATACTCGCCGCAATCTCCTCTTCAACGTGGTAATGGCGCATCACCAACTGCGTATCAACGAGGATGTACCCCGAGAACACCAACGCAGCGATAGCACCATACGCAAGCTCCATCTTGCTACCACCCATCGGCAGGAAAGCAGCCATGAACCCGAACAAGATCAAGAACCACAACGCACCGAACAGGTACGGGATCCAGTTCGTGAAGTCGTATTTGGTCTGGCATGCGAAAAGCGTAAGAGCGACGAAGATGCCCAATGTGAGGACCAGAGCTTGCACGACGATCCGGGACTCGTAGAAGGAGGTCACGACGGAGATGGAGTAGGCCTCGAGCAGGGTGAAGCATGACAGGAAAAGGAGGTTAGCAGGATAGGATTTGCGCTTCCAGTACGTGACTAGCATGAACCCTAGGGCACCGAAGACGGAGACCATCATGAGCCATGTGTTAGATTGGATCCAGGCGCGGTACTTGTCGCTGAAGAAGGAGACGGAGCTGAGGACTGTTGTGAGGACCAGCTGGACGGTCCTAGGTGGAAGGTCGTATTGTCAGTTATGGTGTCTTTCCTTCGAGAAGTCGATAATAGGATGGCCAAAGACAAAGGTAAGGAAGGATGTCGATTACTCACAAGATGGCATAGACCTTGCGGACAAACTGCATACGGATGTCCAAGGTACCCTCCGCAACAGTACCGCCAAACTATATATCAGTCAGTCAGCTTTCGCCCGAGATCCCGAGTGTACTGTTCGGAAATAGATATCCAGACATACCTTGAAGTCATCAGGGAGGTTGTCATCCTCACTGCGAGGCGTGTCTTGATAATCTGTTGCCTGATAAGACGGCGGGGGTTGAGTATATGCCCGCTCCTCAAAGGAGTCCCGCTGAGGAGCTGGCTCATATCTGGCGTTGGCAGCCATCTTGCAATAGAGTCGTATCTAATGCCCTGGTTTCTTTTCACGATGACAATCTGACAAGCTCGATGATGCCAGGTTGTTATGAGGATGAGATGATGACGATCTGACAGAGCGCGCGGCTGTGCCATCACCACTCGCCAAGCCACATGTGACGTCTACTAGCCGTCACGTGGTGTGTCCTAGGAATGCGCGAGTACCATCCCTGGAATATCTACCAGATAGACGATAGATAATGAGGAAATTGTTTGACAAGAAGAGATTATCATAATCGGAAGCGTGTCGTGGACTTGACATATATTATATTGTTGATCAAGTGACGGGCTTCCCCTCTCTCATACCCCACCAATGCAAATCTGATAAGAGAAATTCTATGTACTCGAAGTCAATACATCTTTAAGAGTAGATCACGAACTTCGAGAATGCCACCTATCGGAGCTCAAATGCTTCTGAAATCAGCAGAGCAGAAAACGGTACAGATATTTGCGTACGTCGAACTGATCAAGCAGTTTTAAGAGTGAAGAAGACGGAGAACATTGTAGCGCAAGATCCCTAAGTAGATCGCATTGCTAATCATCCGTATCTCTGAAAGTAGTCGTATCGGCATGCTCCTCTACAATAGCATCATCGGTATACGGTTCTGGATTTCCTGCCTCTTCGTCCTCACTCGTGTCATCCGGGCTGGGTGACACTTCCCCGCCCACTGCAGCTCCTGACAGGAGATCCTTCTTGTTTCTCCGCTCAAAGTCTTGCGCATGAGCCATTGCCATAATGGAGCCAACGCGGTTAATTTCAACTGCGAATGACTGACGCCGCGTGCGAGCTGAAGGACTTGCGGCCGAAGGTGCTCCTTGCTCGAGCTCGACCGACGCAAGGAAGGGTGTCGCCGCTTGCTGATCCTGCAATGGCACACCGTTCTGTACTTCCACAGCGTGTGTCTCCGGTGGAGGAATATCGTAAGGCAAAGGCACATCTCGTGAGGCACGGAACAAAAGCACGTTGGTGCAGTGTTCATTTTCCACTCGGAAGATTGTCCAAATGCCTCTACGGCAGATTTCGGAGAAAGCCACGAAGAAGCTCAGTAGTGCTGAATGCTGAATATTGTTGGCGAAAATAGCGTAAAGCATCCAGTTATTGCGCACGATAACGTCTAGAACCATAGCCAGGTAGTAGACCCATGCATGCCGGAACGCAAGACCCTCGCGCAAAAAGCGGTTCTTAGCGTAGGGATTGCCTAAGCTCCAGTCCATCACAAGATCCCAGACAGAAGTATACAGACCATTCAAGAGAGCAAACGTTATGAATGGTGCCTGAAATCGGGTCACTTGGTCGATCCGATACATGCTCAAGGTGGCGTAATATAGGACACCGCACAGATACTTGCCAAAATTGACCAAGTGAGGGAAAGCGTTCCTCGTGTCAGAATAACGTCGTAAACACTGGAACGCTCTCCATATCGACGGCAGGCAAGTAAAGAACCCGAGAAGCCTTGAATGAGACGAGTTACACTGTGGCGGGTTTCTCCAATGTGTCGCGTACAAACAGAAAAACAATTCTATGTTCTGTTGTCGTGTCAGCAGCTACTCCTTGGTCACTAGGATTGCATTACATACTCCCATAGCATATGTTTGAGAACAGTACATATCTCCGAGGAAGAAGTCGCGAAACTCAACCGGATACAGTCCCGCAAGTAGAAGGCGCCACTGTAGATGGTGAGCGCTAAACAAGCACGCGGTAGATTGAGTTTCACTTACATTGGAGTATGCCCACCACTTTCGACTGCGGTGATAGAGCACAGGCGCAGGGAAAAAGAGTATAGTAAGCGTCAACACCATCAGCAGAACTGGCCAATAGATATACATGCCATTAATCCATGAAAAGTTGAGCCACATGAATACACCCAAAAGTAAAAGAAATAAGCAAGGTAACTGTTCGCACGTTAGCTAGCAATCCACGTTGAATGTAACCAGCAGCGAATTACCTCTGACAACTGCCGCCAATCCAACGCATTTCGGGTATCAAATTCGAAAACAAAAACATAATTAATCTTTGCCTTGGTCCAAATCATGCAGTCTAAGGTGAACAGCAAGAAGTGAAATACGATGAGGAAATATCCCCCGTAGATCTGCTTTCAGTTAGCTTCGATATCTGGCTGAAGGTCGAGTACCAACCTGGAGTAGATAGCTGGTTCGAGTCTTGATCACGGGATCAGGATCACGCAAGTGCTGTGAAGCAGAAACCAATGCTTGAATGGCAAAGAGAGCACCCGCTGTTCCAAGGAGACCGCACATGAATGTATTTGAAGAGTAATCACCGGACTTCTTCCCTGTTCTGTGACGCAGCTTGGAGACCGCAATCTTGCGATTGCCGCGCTCGAAATAACGGGCATACAGATCTTCGACAGCGACCATCAAACTTTCGACAACCTCACTACGCACGAACCATGCTTTGTTCACCTTCTCTGACATGTACCGCATTGTGGGACGAGCATTAACCGTCTTGTCATACTTCTTGTTGATCTTGCGAAATGCCGTCCTATTCAGATATGCATAGGATTTCAGAAGCTCCAAACCGCGGTAGAACTCTTGCAGTGCATATTTCAGCTTCCTCTTGGCCGAGCGATAGGACACCTCTGATGTTTGATGTTCGGGACGACGCATGAAATCCCTTCGATCGGCGACATTTTGGGGATTTCGCGGCTGAAGGGCTGCTGGAGTTGCCATCTGTGCCAATGCCTGTGAATTCTTTCCAAAACGGTTCCTTCCGGTAAGAGGGTCCGTCAGCCGGGAACTGCTGAATTTCTTGAGCCCATTGGAATTTTCTGATTCCTTGCTGTCGTTATTGTCGTTACTCTTCGCTGCCAGAATTTCTTCAATTCGTCGGTCTCGCATGATGTGCAGCTGCTCCCGGAGCGTCTGCAAGCGCTTGGTGGCCTCGTTCTCTTTCATCTGGTAAAAAGTCTCAATTTTGAGTAGCTCGCTATCCAGAAAGGCAAAGAATTCGTCCTGTCGCCGATCGACGTCCGAAAGCTGTTCCAGTTGCACACCTTTACCCGGAGAATCCAGTGCATTGCTGGAGAAGACTCGCTGGAGAAACCTTTGACTCAAGGATGTTGAGGGTTTACTTTCTTTGGGCACAGAGTAACTCATACTGCTTGGAAAAGGGAGCTTTCCATCCGAGGAGCTGCGAGTGGCTCGGGTCACAGTAGTCCTTGGGAATGTGTCATGCCTGGAGATGACGGGAGACGGGGTCTTTGGACCACCGTGTCGATCCGAACGTTCGTTTGGTGAGAAGTATTCTTGCTCTCTGGGGTCAAGTGCTGGGTCAGGCAACTCGAGTGATGCCAAGTCTGACCCTTGAGCAAGGTTGGGAGGGGTTCCGATGATGCTGCCATAGCTTCCAATGTTCCCAGAAAACCGAGATCCTGGGGTCCGTAATGGTTGCCGCTCAGTTCGCGGGATTGGCGTCGAACGTGGTATTGACGATGCGTTGGGTCCGGGTCCAGTTCCGGTTTCTGCGCCCGTTCCTGCTGGGCTCGACGCCTGGTGAGGAGGTTCAACCGCTTCTAACCTCTTATCTGGCCGATGCAGGGAAGATGTTCGAATGGGAGCATGTGAAGAAATGTTCAGATGCTCTCCATGGCTCGGGCCGGCTCGTCGAAGGCTGGGAGTGTAAGGACTTCGATTGGTTCTTTGGAGGGCTCGAGCGATTGCCTTGATTTTTTTCTTGCCAGCCTGGAGGAATGTTAGGAATTGGCAATTTCCGTGAAATATGTGATCGCAAACAACACCAATGGGAGACGATCGCGATTTACCTTATAGTCCAAGTATTTAGCCCGCCATTCGGGAACCAGCTCTTGCTCCAACTCTCTGAACCGATTGGTTAGCCATTGCGAACTGTAAACGAACTCAAATTTCGAATTGACAAGAAATGGCATATAAAAGCGGGATGACGAACTTGGCGAACTTCATGGCGAGGCATTGATACTATCGCTGGAGATAGGAAACGCTAGTTACGCGGAATGAGCGAACGGCCAGGAATAATTGACGATGACGAGACAAAGTTCATTAGGGCAGCTAAGACATCAAAGTGGAAGAGAGAAAAAGAGAGGGAGAGGGATGCATCTCATGCTAATCAGGCCAAGATGATATGGCGTCAGTCCAACCACGGCCTTAAATATAAATAGTCCGCCAGTCCGTTTTCTGCAAATTTTAACTGTAGGGCCGATCGCTCATGGGACCAGATGACGGCACGTGCTGCGAGCGATGAGCTCATCCCGCGTTCACCAGCGTATCCATTGGATCTTCCTCCGAATGATTACAGGCTTAGACTTCCGAAATGTGTCTATTTTCTTGGGGGTATCCCCGGCCTGTCACTCATTTACTGGCTTACAGTAGGTAATACTGTAGCAGGTATAAGCCCCAACGCCCGCTTCTTCATGGAGGCGTCGCTGAATTTTTGCAAGATTTGTGGACACTCGCATTCAAGCTTTGCACGTATCTTGTCTTGTGCATGCCCGTACAGGCGAACATGTGTCCGGATATCATCTATTTACACCTGATGCGGACATCATCCATATAACCACAGCTTTGCCAAATTACCAGCGTCCAGGAGCAGGGCCGCCATAGCCTTGACCACCGTAACCTTCAGGGCCTCCGTATCCACCACCAGGACCACCATACCCGCCGGGACCACGAGGACCAAACCGGTCGGGAGGAGGATACCGGCCAGGGTCATAAGAATCAGCGCCGTGGCCATGGACGTAGTGGTCATCGTACATGCGCTCAGCGCTCTTCTTGGCGTGTTCATGAGCACGGATCTTGTCGTACTCGTCCAATCCCTTGGTCTCAACCAGTTTATCCACCTCAGCACCGACAAACCCGGCGAGAAGCTCCTTGGCGAAGGCATGGTTGACCTGCTTGCCTATTCAAGGAGTCAGAACGAGCACGTACCAAGCGAGATGGCAAATGCTGTCCCCGTACCCTCTCTGCGCTGATGATCCTCGAAAGCCTTGAAGGCTTCGAAGGAAGCCGCGCCAGCAATTAGTTCGTGGGAAAGCTTGGCCTCGTGATGGCGTTGTTCACCGTACACTTGACGGTGGGCGTCCTCGGTTTCGTCTACAGAAAAGTCAGTTGATAAGTATGAGTATAATGAGACGGTAATCATACCCCAGCCCCAGCCCATGATTGCTATTTTTTTTTCGGTTTGATGCGAGAAGAGATGTATAGATTGGAGATTTGACAGAGGAATATGCCTGATGTCTTCAGATCAAAGCTGCAGCAATAATACAGGGAACTCGAAGGGTTTTTATAATTTGCCGAGCTCTCCGTTGTCTCATCATCTCCCTCTGCCCCACCATCGAATCTTTGCGCGCCTGCCTAATGATAATCCAATCATAGCATTCAACCCCCCTGTCCACGTTGTCAATCTCGGCGGGCATCGAGCGGAACCCGGTCATACCATCTCCATGGATGTGTTGGAAGCCGACCCACTGTTTAGCACTTCTTCCATTCATGGAGTACGTAACTCCAGGCCTCAGGGTCCAGATGGCGTTTCAACAGTGGGCCCATGGATGCATCAAGATCTCGACTGGTCTGTTGATCCCTGAGATCAGTTGCTATTCGGTGTGACGCTTCCATGCTTTGTGTACCTGGCTGTCATCATCAAGTGGCTGTGAATGAGAGGCCACTTCTGAAACATGGGACGGAGTAGTTGCACAGCCACTTCCTGTGGCTGCAGCTGTACAAAAGTACCTAGGTAACTTTGTGCTGTGGTAGCTCTTGAGAATTGATGCAGATCGCATTGTGATCTCGCCAGAACGACCCAGAAAAAGGACTCCAGAGTGCGTAACTGTCATCAGTCACACCTCAACCTGTCATATTAGAGGCAACTCCAGTTACTCGCCTCAGTCCCAATTGGTATTATATTACGTCACCAAGCAAGTCGAGGACCGTTCAAGAATTTTTTTTTAAATGTAACTTCCAAAACATACAGACAAGAATAGGGAATCAGCATGCTGGCTTCCGCCTGGAGCATAGCAATCAAAGAAAGATAGCTCAAGAGGACGAAAACAAGGCAACAGAGAATGCCCACAAAACCACCATCCCAATCCGACTTCCCCTCCCACCTCACTCTAACAATCACATCGCCTCCCCCGCAATCCCGCTCCGGCTCTTCAACAAAAGCAGCACCATCACCGAACATCCTCCTCCTTCTCCACGGTCTCGGAGACAGCGCAGCGGGATTCACCTCCTTCGCTCGCGCTCTCCAACTCCCCGAAACAACCATCATCACTTTACAAGCTCCGACCCCTCTCCCCTTCGACCTAGGGGGCTTCCACTGGAGCGACGATGTGGCCTTTGACTCGTCGACGGGTGGGCTGGATATGGATGCAGGCTTCTCGCGCAGTACGCGGGTGATTGTCGAGGACGTCGTCCGGGGGGTATTGTGTCGAAAATGCGGGTATCAGTTGCGGGAGGTGCTGATTCTAGGCTTTGGGCAGGGAGGCATGGCTGGATTGGCGGCTGCGAGGGAGCTGGGCATGAAGTCTCCAGGATCGGAATCAGAAGGCGCATTGGCGGGGGTGATTTCTATCGGAGCACCGTATCCTCTTTCAGGGAGCAGGACGGGTTCCAAGAATTGCACGCCTGTGTTGCTGGTTGCAGGGAGAGATTCACCTGCTGTTACGGATGCGGCGGTGCAGCGGACGAAAGAGGTGTTTGAGTTTGTGGAGGTGCATCGGTATGCGAGGAAAGGGGATGGCATGCCAACGAACAGAGACGAGATGATGCCCATCATGCAGTTCTTTGCGAGACGGTTACGCAGTCGACAGGGTGTGCCGGAGGGTAGCATTGAACTTACGTGAGCTGCCTGGAAGCGAAGAGATGAAAAATAACAGAAGGGAAAGGATAGGGCTCTGAAAGGAAAGACCAACGATGAATGGGTGGATCGAATGGAAGAGGTCTGCCTAGGTAGATGTATAATATACACGATGTACAATCACAGTTACGAGGCCATTTTCACGTCCTCAAGAGCTTTTCTTGCTCTCTCAAGAGTCTCTCTTGCACGATTATCAAAAGTATCCTGCCTCTGTCGGCCGCCCTCCCGGACGACAGTTCGCAAGAGTGTTTCTGTTTCTCTCAAGGATGTCCGGCCTTCTTCGCAGACTTCGGTTTCCCAGAACGTCCGCGCAGCGTCCCACCTCTTCTGTTGGCGCCGCAGCGACCAAATCAACCCCACCGCCGCGAAGGTGCAGGCCTCGTAGACCGTTGTTACGGGGAATGATAGATATGTTAATGCTGAGAGAGCGGACGTCAAGGTAGTCGTCGAGACGCTGAAGAGTACCAGATTCTGAGCGAGTGCTTGTAGGGAAGGAACCGTCATGCTCAGCAGCCGAGCGCGACTGGTCGAAATCTGAGTCGGCCACGGCGAACTGGTTGGTTTGGACGGGGCAGTCTCCGCGGTCGAAGCAGCAACTGTGGAGTCCTTGCTGCTTTCTGCAGGTTGCGAAGCAGCAGAGATCGTGGGCTGCTCTTCAGGCTCTTCAAGCAAGCCTGCCTGCTGAAACTTGCCTGCAGTCCAAATCACCTCCTTCTCAGCTTGACGAAGATACCTGCTCTCCAAGATCTCAGATGTAATCATTCCGACATCGTCAACGCGCCAGAACAGCTTCCACCACGCAAGACCCCTCCATCGCTTGCTCGCGAACCCTTCCTCCAGAGAATCCCGGAGCTCTGTGTGCGCTCTCTCCGCCCAGAGAGATACAGACCGGTCCAGGTTTTGGCGGACCTTGTCTGGAATGGACACTGCCTCTTGCTCCAACCTCTGCTCGGCCTCCTTCGCAAGCACGCCTTGCTCTGCAGAATCAAGCAGAGAACCTATCAAAGTCTCTAAAGCAGGGTCTAAGCTGCTCGCACTTTTCTGTCGAGACGAGGAGAGCCAGTCCAAGATCGGCTGGACTCCGCTCGTGTTCCAGCCGCGCTCATAAATCGATGCATTCTGAACAGACTCGCGAAATTTGGCAAGTGCCATCTCCGCCTGCTCGATATCCACCAAAGCTATGCGATCATTGGTGATGGGCTGATCCTTGTCCGCGACCGTGAGGTCGATCGCCCCACGAACCGATTGCGCATCCCTTTTGAGGTCGGACTGGGCAATGAGGCCGCTATATGCCAACAAGCCATCCACCCCTCTTCCGCACACAAGGGCTTTATGCACAGGGTACCGAACAACATTGTGACGCCCTGAATGGGAGGCGCGAATCGTCACGGTGGGCACGAGAAACGTGTCTGCGGTGACTTGCGCGCCGGTCGGTTCTGCATCTGCGCCTAGGTTGGTAATCAAGATCTCCATGTTTCCTTTTCTCAAAACTGGCGACGGTACAGATATGGTAGGTAGTAGGTCATTGGGGAGGGATTCTGACGTCTCGCCATATCTATGCCGACTCGCCAAGTTAGCAAGGTGGACGATAACAGCCAATGCAATCCGACAAAGTCCATACCGTATTAACAAGCCCCTCGAGGTATCTGCATCGTAGCTATCTAATAATTCTTCCCAGTCTTCCCTGGGATTCAATGGGTCTGCAAGAAGCAAGTGAACGAGCCGGCGCGCAGCGGTCGCGTCGTTTAAGCTCAGAACTATGACGAACAAAAGAATAATCAGCTATTATTTTCCAGGCACATAATCTCAGGAAAGTGCAACGCCAAATTCAACGACCAGATCCGATGAGAAAAGCTCCGATCTTACCAGCCACGCGAATCAAAGGCGTCTCCGTCTCCAAACCTCGGAGCGCAAGCTGCAACCGGCTAAGGCTGACCTGCTCCGCCGCAACATCTCTCACTTGATCCAGCGCTTCATAAAGCTCTTTGAATCTGGGCGGTACACTCCTGATGGCATTGATTGCTGATGAAGTTGTTACTTGGCGAGCGAAGGGCTTAGATGGTGCATGTGGGCGTTCTCTGAGAGAAATGACATTGCTGCTAGAACGCGTGGAAGGGGTCCGCCTCCAGATGGCGCACGAGGGACAGTAGAAGACACCTGCACTATCTCCCGAACGCGCCAGGCTCTTTGAGAGCGAGCCGCGGAGTTTGGGAGGCATTGAGGGCTGTGAGTGTTAGGAGGAGGTATTCGCCCCGGAGAGGTTGATGGGCCGCCAAATTTCGGAGATATCAAGCTCGAGAGCGGGTTCTTTTGTCGGGCTTGGCGGAGAGGGAAATCAACGTCAAGGCCAGGCAAGAAGACTCAAAAGAATATATCATATTAGGTTGGCAGCTACGATTGAACAACTGCAATCTTAGAGAATATTCAAGACTTGAAGGGGGAAAGTAATGCTACATTATGAAGTTCATAGCTATCTTCATTGATTGCACGGTAGATTCACTACATCCAGCAAGCAAGCACTATACGACAGTTTTAACACGACACGCAGAAACTTGGAGCTGAGAACGAGATTCATAGTATACTGTATGTATTCGTCAACTCGTAGAGCCCGAGGCGTCACAGACGCCGAAGGCGACTAGCCAGGGATACAGATATTTCCTCCCTCGCCCAATATTTCAGACATTAAGCAATCGTCCTCCTATGCGCAGAAAATGGACAGAAACAAGCAATGGGTCCAACCCTGAAGGTCCTACATCCCTCCCGCGGCCGATAGCGTCCCTGGCCCTTCTCTATACAGATACAACGCGGACAGTCTGACAGGGTATCATTGCAGTATAGTGTGCGCAAAGCAGTAGGTATGCAAGATCAAGAGGAAGAGGAACCTAGCCGCAAGTCTAAGCCTCAAGCTTCCTTGGCTTCTCTCGCATCCCTGTGCCGACGGCTCCTGCCTGATCCCGCGCTCCTACGTAGCTAATTAGAATCTTAAGAGTCGAAAATGGGAGCTTGGAGGTGATGCTTACATGCTAATCCGTCTGGCCACAGTAGCCAGACCTGCGTCGTTGTCCGCCTCATGCTGCGCGCGCTCGAGAGCTGCCCGCCTTTCCTCTTCACTCTTGCGGAAGACCTCCTCTTGGCTGGGAGGCAAACGTTCGTTTTGCAAGTCAACCTTGCGAGCATCCTCGAAGTTGTGAATTGCCTGTTTGATGCCCTCTGCACCAAGCATAAGAGTACCTGCTGGAAGACGACCACCGGCTGCCGTTTTGAGCTCGGTGACTCTTTCGGACTCTTCACGCAGCACCTGGAAGACACGCGACAAACGACCAATGGCAAGAATCTTGTTTTTGATGGCACGTCTCTTAAACTCGCTTGTCTCGGTATCTGTGGGAAGTGGTGGCGAGGAGGGACCAGAAGGCGACACGTCTGTTGGTGTGTCGTCCTCGAGCTCTTCCTTGGAGCATGTGTTGAGAATGGCAATGAGCATGTCCGTAATCTTCTCGCCAACGAACGGAAGAGACCAGGTGAAGACGTCCATGAAGTTTGGCAACCAGTACGGGTGAGGTGTGCAGTTGAATTGCCGGATGTTCATAACGTTGTTCTCATACTTGAGAACGGCGGCCTTGTTGTTATACACATCCAAGTAGTTCGGAGCGCTGAAGATCGTCATGACGCTGGGGAATCCAGTGGTCCGCGTCTTTCTGTACATGCGGTAACCAGCGTCTTGAGCTTCGTGTGCACGAATAATAGACAGCAGATTATTCTGTTCGAGGAACGCACAGGTGGCAGGGTAGGAAAAGAAATATGAACAGCCCCGGACGCTGTTATGAACAAAATACTCGCCAGTCTTCTCCTGGCCAAACTCTTCAAGAGGGTCGGCCCACAAGATATCGCACATAATACCATGAGTTGGAGGCTCCCTGAAACGGTCGATCTGCCACTGGTATTAGTCTCCTATAGACCACACGAATCTCTTTCCGGTTTCTGACTTACCGCCTTGATATCTTCCAGAGTATGCAATTCAGGGCTCAGACCACCATGGATGCAGAGGAACTGCTTGTTCATGACAGCTGCCAAGGGCAACGCGCAAAAGGATTCAATGCAAGCATCATAGATACGCTCACTGTACTTGTGCTTACATTCAAGCTTGAATGTAAAGTAATCCGTGAGATGTCTGCACTCGTGGTTACCCCGCAGCAGCCACAGAGTATTTGGGTACCAGATTTTGAGGGCCCAGAGATAGAGAACACACTGGAAAATAGGGATCAGTGTCATCCTGTGGCCATTGTCCCCGAAAAGCTCCCGTAGAACTCACCTCGATGCTGAAATAACCTCTGTCGACGTAATCGCCCAAAAACAGGTATCTTGTCTCAGCTGGGTCGCCGCCAACTTCGAAGAGCTTCATCAGGTCATAGTATTGACCATGGACGTCACCGCACACGGTGATGGGTGCATCCATCTCGAGCAGATTGGGCTCTGCTCTTAAAAGCTGCGTTCCCGTGTTTATAATCCATAGCGCCTGTTCTTCCGTAAGACGTCCTTCGCGATAGAAATGCTGCTTCAGGAACTGGAGGTTGGGTTTGGAAGGGTCCTCAGGGGACCAGAAGAGGTCATCGGTGGGTGTGTTCAAAGCCGGCGCTTGCACCTCTGTATAGAAAACGAAAGGTCAACATTCAAACTGCTTATGAGAGCGCCGCCTTCATCTCCACAATACCTTTGACAACTCTTTCCAGCGTTGACACTTGCGTTCCATCTTCCATAGTATGGAGCGTAAAGTCGATCTCCGGGACCGGCTTTTTGTCTGTCACCGCTCGCGCCAATGTCCGATCCATATTGACGGCAAAGACTATGAATTTGCAGCTTGATTCTCGACAATCGCAAGAAAATAGCAGAGTAGCCCAGGCGGATCAAAGGGGTTTGAGCTGAACTGCGTGGAGAAAGTGTCGGTGGGGTTTCACCGCGGGCGGGATCCCACACACAGAGAGACAACCGTCAAAGTCGATATCCAATGCAAACCGCAAACAGCGCAGAGTGCAGAGATACACAGAAACAAAATCGGCAGGGTTGTTGAAAGTTGAGCAAGCAAGGAGATCTCTGAGCGGCGGGGGTGTATTGTTTTGGAGGATGAAGGTGCGGGTCGCGTGTGAAACTCGCCGAGTGATCGGGCTGGGCCAGGCGATTGTATCGATTGTATGATGCGATGGGCCCTCGGCGATAACGATTCACGTTCCGTGAGAATATGTAACGACGAGGCGAGAGCGAGGAGGGATAAAGGCGGGGGGTTGGTGCGCACGAGCTGAAAGCCTCAGTCGTGGCAAACAGATGCAAGCTAAGGCAGAAAGACGAAGAGAGACGAAGAGAGACGAAGAGAGCAGTAGGCGAGGCTCAGATCGAGCTGGATATCACTTTAACTATTCTTGTTCCTGCTAGGACTGCTATTATTGTGATTTTCTTCCGAGCCAAGGGTCTCTCAACTGGAGCAGTAATAATCGATTGTCTGGGTCTGAAGCCAACCAGCTTTTGGCCTGCGGGGAGCCACCGACTCTATCTCGGTCCTACGGAGGACTTACAGGAACTTGCTTCTACAGCAGTTACGTATCTCTACCTGAGTACTCTGGGCTCTCTCCAGTTCATATCTCTCTTGCCCTTCGATCACTTGCACAACTGCTATCTGCATTCTCATAACCATGTACGAATCGTACCGTATGTATCCCCTGTAGTAGCTGTGAATTCTCAGGCCTACACCAAGTTACTAATAATTGCCCTTCTCTGCTACTGCAGGACCTCATTCCCTCCTCGCTCAGGTCCCCTTGACCGTTTCCCCCTTCATCAACCTTCCAACCTCAGTCACTCTGCCTTATACCTATAAATCAGTACCGTCAACTCTTCCTCCCTCGGTGACCATTGATTCCAACAATCCCGACGCAAAGGCTCGCTACGTCGTATCCTCCAGTGGAGAACATGCTGCGCATCCCGAGGAGATCCTAGCATCCTGCAAGGCTCTTGAACAACATCTGAAGAAGACGCAAGCAGATGCGGAGACCGCAATAAAAGACTGGGAAGAGTCGATCAAGCAGCGGGAGCTGGCTGAGAAACGTCGTGTTGCCCCGGGCTGGTTGGACCGCGAAGAGAAACTCCTGCAACCTAGCAAAGCGACTTCGACTCGCGGATCTACTGCGGAATCGCAAGAACGGAGTCTGTTGGACAGCCAATCCACAGACCAGGGCCTGTCTCAGGTTCCGTCTGTAGCGCCTCGGGATGAAGGTGCCGAACTGGACAGAGTCTTTGGCGGTTTGAACGTGAAATGAAACGCAGGGCATCTCACCATGTCAGACATGAACCTGCAGCATGACCGATCCTGGCGCGGAGCGCTGCCCAAGCGGCAAAAATGCCCGATGGGTATATACAAGCACTGGAATAGGGTGCTCGTTCAGGTTACTCCAATAGAAGAAGTGCTGGGGAGCGTGGGATGGACCTGCTTAAGCCTATCGTCAACCAAAGAGGGACATGTCAGCAAACTAGTGGTCTACTAATTGACCGCTCTGAAGTACATGCTCTTCATCATTTTCACACTGCATTTGGAAGTCAACGCTGCTATCTGAGGTATCAACGGAAGGACCGTCATTTCTACGACAGGAAGATTTTGTTCTGCTTCGAGGGAGATGGCATATACTCCTGCAACCCTCCAAGATAACTGCACGTTGACGATAGGGTGGCATAATGCTCCTGTGTTCGTTGTGAATGATCAATAGCAGCAGCCACCAACTAGGCTCCGGAAAGCCACCGAATCGAGCACGAGACTTTCGTGTCGCAAGGCTTTTGCTACTCTTACCGTTTAGAGTGATCCCGAAAGTGGCATGTTGGACCTGGAGGTCGGGTTGAATCAAATTTCACAGCCTCTATGTAGTCGAATGGTATGGTCCTCGCTTGCGCTTGGAGGGTACTTTTGAATCGCATAACCATGCAATACATGTTTACTACAACGTTTTTTATTCTACTCTAGTTTCACCAATTATTTATATGATATACTTGAAATAAGACTCTTTACTTCGCCGAGTCAGGAGTCGCGTGCTTCGAATTATTGCCGCTAATTCCATTTGATATACTTGCGGATTTCACCAATAATGCATTGTTCCAACCTGATCCATAATATCCCATCGTGTAGTCTTATATAATGCGGCCAATATAGATACGCAATGGATATTCCTATGATTGCAGTACTGTGACTTGGATTCTGTTTACTCCGATGATGTTGTGCTCACCTTACGTACAAACTTCTGCACTCCCGTCAAGTCCCAGAAAACTAGCTCCACGGGAAGTACATCACTTCCACGAAATTACAGCAGTCTCGACACAAACCGCAATTCCCTTTCCAGCTGGATACAAGTCCACATATAACCTCATTCCGTGTGACACTGCGATCCCTCCACACATCGAACATGGAAGTCCTTCACACCGCTCCCGAGGCCTCCTCATTCGTCCTCCTCGCAGAGCACCAGTCGCGAACACCTGCTTCGTTCTACTCCGGCCCTCCTGTACTTTACTACCACAGCAAGCGATGCAAAGTCGTCATTCTCGAGCGCGACCTCCTGGCTACTCCTGCTCTCAATGCGATCCGGGCACCCGCAGCGACTGTGAACGGTTCTGGCTCTGGAGAGGGTGAGCAGCCTGCTGCCGCTACCGCCGCGCAGACACAGCAGTCACAAGCCGAGAATCACGATGCCTCCGGAGAAGGGAGCGAAGAGAAGGAGCTGGTTATCGACGGAGTGGATGTTTGGGTGACCTCTGAGTATGTCAAGATTTTTTTTTATTACAGAGCATGAATCCCCTCCACACTGGTCAGCAAAGTCAGCTAACATACAATTGGTAATAGTAAATTCCTCATTTACTTCCCCTCCGCATCAGCAGGAGTATCCATCCCCTACCCCTCTATCTCCCTACACGCCATCCAGCGCCTCCGCCTGCCCGGAACCGCAGAGGAAGTTCAGGGATTGTACACGCAAATCGCCTGCCCTCGCGAACCGACGCAGCAAGACTACGATGACGAAGAGGAAGAAAGCATCGCGATGACAATCATCCCGCCCTCGGGCCCGGAAATGGTCAATACCACTACCTCTGAATCCACGACTGTAACCGCCGCAGAGCGCGGGGTGCAGGATCTAAGCGATACACCCGAGGAGACGCCCACGCAGATGTTCTACGCTGCAGTGTCGGCTTGTTCAAATTTGCATCCGGATCCTGTGATTCCTGGCGAGGAGGACGAAGACGAAGAAGACGGTGGCGTGCAGGGGAGTTCGTTGTTTCAAGCTGGGTTGATCGCTGCGGGAGCTGAGAATGGGGGGTTGCCTCCTCCCGTTGAGGGAGGTTCGGGGTGGATCACCGCGGAGAATATGCATGAGTATTTTGACGAGGAGGGAAATTGGATCGGGGGTGGGGAAGAGCCGACGTTGCCTTTGGGTCCGGGGGCGGGGACTGTGAGGCAGAGAGAGGATGAGGAAGGGGATGGTGTTAATGGAGAGGGAGAGGAGGATAAGGAAACGAAGTGGAGGAGAACAGATTGAATAGATTCATGATGTTGAGGGGGATGGGCACAAAAAGATCAATTTATTTAGAAGTGGCTGGAGCAAGATAAGGCTGGGTCTTGCTCGTATTTCTGTCATGTATAATAGAGTCCAGAGAAAAAGCATGAGTATTAGATCCCCTCAGGTTTCAGATATATGGCTGGTGACGCCTATAGCTTTGTGCTCAGTGACCTAGAAGGCAAGAATTCATTCATATATTAGGCGATTGACATAGTGGATATCAAGCAAACTGGAACGCCGAATGAGAGAGAGCAGGACGGAATGAAACTTTTGGCTACACATAACATGGACAGCAATAAATCTCAAAGTCCTGAACAATTGCTTCCATTTGCAATCAGCACCATATAAAACATCGAGGAGTGACTCTAGGGCTTCGCTTTACCGATTAACCCTAGACACAAGAATATAAATCACTCCTTCAAGAACCCGTCCCGATCATAAAGACTACCCGGAGTTGCAGCCCCAATCCCCAGTCCGATTCGCTTACCCTTCGGTGTCGTAATGTCCTGCTGTCGGGATATTGTGTTGCTCTGGCGTCGTTCCAGTGATTTCCGCGGTGCGACGTCGCCTTGCAGTTCTGCAGCACAATTCTGCACGACTGAAGTTCTCTTCGTCGGTGAGGAGCCTGACGCGTTGGCATCTTCCCAGATGTTGACGGCGTTCGCAGCCTGCAAGCTCGAGGGGTGCATTATTGCACGAGGAGCAGACAATCGTGGATTACTGTTACTATTACTGCTGTCGTTCGTTAGACTGTAGTTACCTCCACTCATTCCATCCACGTCCAGATCTCCTTTGACTGCATCGCTGTTGTCTCCGCGCAGGGCGTCCGCTGATTTGCGGAACTCTTTGCTGTGCACTCCAGTGGGAGGAGAAACTCTGCTGGTCAACGCCGGACTCGCTGTCGTGGACGTCACGTTCTCTACCGGTGGGATAGATGTGCGATGAACGCTGCTCCGTGGAGTAGGTCTATTGGGCTGGCTGCGCGGGCCCTTTATCCTTGAACGTCGCGGACTGGACTTGAGCTGCGTCGAGTTCCCATACACTGGCGGCGAGTTCGGATTGCTGGGAATTGTCCACAGCGGGATGCCTTTCTCTGGCGATGGAGTGCGAGATATACTTGTTTCACCGGATGGCAGGGAGCTATATAGACTAGGCACGCTCTTGAGGCTTTCACCGCTAAAGATCGAATCACTGGATTCCGTTCGAGCATGCTTCCTCTTTCGGGATGGGCTTCTCGGGGAAAATTGCGTATTCACGCCGGGACAAACGGCCAATCCTGGTCTTCCTCCCGTAACAGGGCTATGTGGTTCCTTATGGCTGCTATGGCGATGTGGTAAGATGGGAGATATACTTGAGACCGCAGAAGAAGGACCAAAAGCTGCCGCGGAAGTTGAGGGGTCTGAAATCGATGAAGTGCGTATGCGCAGTGCCTCCGGTTCTTCTGGCTCTTCGACGGTAGGCGAGAACACCGGCTGTCCAAAGGTGATTGGTGGATGGATGGAGATTCGGACGCAGTTCTGCCGCTTGTGGCCTTTGCGTGGGCTGTTGCTACTCTTCAAGGCGGATGCGAGCGGTGCTCTGACGGGCGGTCCTGACGCTTGAACCCGAGTATGCTCTGGTACATATAGGCTTGCTGTCTTCCGCGCTGAAGCGTCTTGGCCGGCGGTCATCGTGCTCCGGCCAAAGGATGTACCACTGAAGAATGGATCTGCGCGAGTATGCTGGCTCTCGAACATCGAATGACGCTGCATCTGATTCGGTTGCGTTGGAAGAAAAGGACTTGGCGATGCCAGAGTCCAATGAAAAGATGCGGAGTTTGAAGATGGCGAGCGGATACTCCCTTGTGCTCTCAATCTTCCTGGCGATTCTCTCCCAGATGAAGTGACAGACACAGACTCGCTTCTGCGTGGCGGGGCACTGATTCTTTCCATGCTATGGCTGGGATGACTAGTAGTCAGGCTGCGGCGAGACGAGGCAGGGCGAGAGTGCAGTGGAGCTTGAAATGAAAAACCCGATGACGGAAGTGCTCCTCCATTTACAGTGACGTTCTTCCGATTCGGATCATTCAGCCCTACATCATATGCGCTGAATGGGATGAACGGGGGACAGGGAGGCAGAGCTGGAGAATTGAAATCACCACCGCCGGATATTGAAGGTCTCCATCCTTCATCCAAGATTGAGCTGTCCGCAGTGGCGATGCTCATGGATGATAGCCGCATGACCGAGTCATCCTTTGACATAAAGTACCGGCTGCTGGGCGGACATGCAACAGGTGGTGGAGGTGGCACTGGGCGATCTGGCACTGCTCCAGCACTCTGCGTGGTGATGCTTCCAGCGCGGATGCGTGTGGGTGACGGGTCGAAGACGCTGGGAGCGCCTTCAGAGACCGGGAAGAGGGTCATCGGTTCCCTGTTTGATGGTAATGGCCAATTCGTGGAAAGTGGTCTGAAAGTCGTTCCCACACTGAGGTAACCCACATCTCTCTCCGGAGTGTGTCTTGGGGTCCTCTCTGCTGGCAATTCCATGATGCCTTCAATTGCTGAAACGGGGACATCCTCTCTCGTTGTAGGCGGCTTGGGCTCCAAGATGTTCTCAGACTTTCCAGCCGACTTCGACAGGGAGTTCAAGCGAATGGGCTTCTGCGGGGCCTTGCTGGCTCGCTTCAACTTGGACCTCGAGAGGGACTTCCGCAGAGATCGTGCCTTCTCTGTAGTAGAGCAAGTATCAGGCTTCGCCGTAGCCGTCTGGGGCAAGCTCTCTCTCGACGCCAGCAGTCCCCATTCATTCGGTCGTCCAAAGGGAAGTTGTCCGTGTTGTCGCAGTGCGGATCCCTCCTCCTTTGACAGCTCGGTCACTGTATCGCATTGAGCGCTTCGGACACCGTACGGACCGTGCCTGGCATATTGGTTTTGCTTGTAACGTCGTCGATGGCGTGCTCTCATCCAGATGATTATCCCAATAGCACTGGATAGCAAGAAGGCGACTGCGCAACCCACAGCTATCGCAACCACCGTTGTCACCGCCAGCATTTTGCCACTGCCCTTTTCTGTACTTCTGATTCTTGAGACGCACTGTAGAGTTGGAGGAAATGGCTGCCGAGTCGCCTCAGGTGGTGGTGATGCTGCTGCTGCTGCTGCTCAGGGCAATCTCTCAACAACAACAAACGACAGCAAAACACAACAGAAGGGGAGAGAGTAACAAAGGGATGGAGAACAGACCGAATTGGCAGCACTATTGAAGTACGTAATGGGTTTGTTATGGGCAAAGAGGTTGTCCAAGAATGTGGAGGCATCACTGTGAGGAATGCTGGTGGCCTTCCCTCTGTTTCCGCTGCGCAACATGCATGACCTTTGGCAGGATTTCACCGACATGATGCTTGAGATTTGAGCGATGAACTAATGACTCAGTTCTCACAGAACATCTTGTCTTGGTGTTGTCATGCAGGAAACATCCATAGGCCATCAGGAATGGGTGATCAACACACAGGAAGGTTAACATTCAGAGTAAATAGTTATACCATTGCAGAGATACTGGAGATTGCTAGATAAGATGGTTCATTGTGTTAGTTAAACACAGTATTGTACACAGGGCCATAAATCAGCAAAGAACAATGGAAGGTGTAATTCAAGGGAAATGACCTGTAATGCAGAATTTCCTAATCAGTAAATTCCAGGACCACAGCAGTGTAGAATGATAAAGCATTAGGCCATGAGCTCTCGATGGACGTCTCATCCTGAATGGAGCTTTTCCACTTCAAATGATCATTCCTGTAAACATCAAGAATCGCCTGAAGATTATATAAGGCATGTTGACGGTGTTGAGCTGGAGTTCTCATCGGGCAGCTCTCCAGAGTGCAGAGAGTGTTGACACTCGGAGTATCTCCAGGGGACATGGATCAACTGTTGTGAACTAGACCACCCTAGTCGACTGCCCCCTTCCTATTGTCCATAGTTGTTCTGACCCTCAGGTTAATATCAGCCACTCACCGAAAGCGTATTGCCTTCTCTTCTTTTGCCAAACTCCTGCAACAGTAGTATGTACTCCGTACTGCAGTACTGCACAGAGGACAACTCCAAGCCTCAAGACTGATTATCCACAATTCCACAGCATTATGTGGGAACTCTAGATCCACAATGGGTACCGGCCTGCCACCGACCATCGTCACCGCCTCTTGACTCGGGAAATGGCTCGAATGAGCGTCGAAGGCTCGAAGCTTCTCTCGAGGTCTCGGCCGTGATATTAGTCCCTGCATGGTCTGTCGGGAGGAGCAGTTGGCCAGAGAAAAATGCCTGGTGGACAGACCGAAAAACAATGACAGGAATTCCGAGTTCACATCAGGATCATTCCTCCTGCCTCGAAGGGAGATGACGAAGCGATAGGTACCTCCGGGTCATCCTCTGGGCTCTCGCTGCTTCAAATTAAAGAGAGTCCAAGACTGACCATCTGCAATAGACTGGAGAACCGAATGTATGCTATTTTTAACAGAATCAGCAGTGCATCTGCCGGGCTCTTGTTTTTTTGTTTGGGGCGTCTAAGCGCGTCATTTTGTTATTATTCACGGCGAACTGAGTTTCCCAATCTCCCCCACACTTCCACCGTCCCACGGCCTGGCCCAAGTCTGGAGGTGCTGTGCCTGATTAATAGGGGGATGTCTCGAGTTTTCTCTCCGATCACCTTTGGATTTCCTTCTCAATTTCATTCTCCCTTCAAATTCAATCCCTTATCTCCATATCACCCCTCGTGACGACTTCTTTCGCCATGGCTGACTCTCCGATCAAGAACGGACTCTTCGTCCACAACAACACCACCGCTCCTGAGCAACCCAGCTTGTTCAGCCTCTTCTCCCTCAAGGGAAAGACCGCCATCATCACCGGCGCTGGCGCTGGCATTGGTTTGGCTGTCGCTCAGGGTCTTGCTGAAGCCGGGGCCAATGTCGCCTTGTGGTATAACACAAACACTAAGTGTCCCGAGCGGGCTGCGGAGATTGCCTCCAAGTACGGCGTGCAAGGTCTGCATCTCTTCTCTGTTGTACTTCTGTTTTTGGATTCTATGATTTGGTACTGACCTGACACCGGATGAATAGCCAAGGCTTATCAGGTGAACATCACCGACGCCAAAGCCGTCGAAGATGCCGTGAACACCGTCGTCAAGGAATTCAATGGCCGTTTGGATATCTTCATCGCCAACTCCGGAATCCCTTGGACCAAGGGTCCCATGGTGGACGGTCCTCTCGATCACTACAACGACGTCGTTGACATCGATCTCAACGGCACTTTTTACTGCGCCAAGTTCGCTGCCGCTCACTGGAGGAGACAGAAGGAAGAAGGCACCGACATCAATGGCAACAAGCTCACCAACTTCACCTCCGGCAGCTTCGTTGCCACTGCCTCGATGAGCGGTCACATTGTCAACATCCCTCAGATGCAGGCGGCGTACAATGCCGCCAAGGCTGGAGTGATCCACCTCTGCAAATCTCTCGCTGTTGAATGGGTCAAGTTCGCTCGCGCCAACACTGTTTCTCCTGGTTACATCCAGACAGAGATCTCCAATTTCGTGCCGCAGGAGACAAAGAACATCTGGAAAGACAAGATCCCCATGGGCCGTGAGGGCCTCGTGGAGGAGCTCAAGGGTGCCTACCTCTACCTCGCTTCCGATGCTGCCAGCTACACCACGGGTGCCGACCTCGTCGTGGACGGTGGCTACACTCTGCCTTGAATGCGGCATACAGGTCTGCCTTGCACATATTTCTGTTTGATATTTGATACCGATTTTCTTGATGAACATATATCTCTAGATTATAGACGCGATGACGGCCTATGACGCTTATTGCGGATGGTACATACGGATTGTGGGCGTTGTGAAAAATGCTCGAACATTTCTCTTTGGAAAGAATATAGACATAGGAGGATAGAAATGATAGAAGGATTCACGCCATTGAATTGAAAGTACATCTGGCATCTCATCATCACCTCAGTTATTCCATGTCCATCTCGATTGGTTCCAAATCCACCCAGTGACCTTCTTCCCGAGCCAAGAGCATAAGAGCCATACTACTAATACATACACCGCACACCACCTTCGCAAGATTCCGAGAAAGGCACGTCGTCTATCTTCACTAACAGTCCACACTCTATGAATTCCCTCGCTCCCTCGCTTCCCTTCTTCTCCGAATTCACCTTTCACGATCCTCATTCAGGCTCTCCTGCAACCGCTGAACAGCCATCTGAAGAGCTTGAGCTATCCACGCGTCCTCGTCCACATCACTATCAGTCCGCTATGGACGATGTCGCCGCTTCCCCGTATTAGACTCTTTCGACGAAGACTCCACCAGTTCCTCTCGCGTAAGTGACGTACGAGCGCCGAAGTACTTCGAAAGCGGCGTAGCCGGGCGAGCAAGCAATGCGAAAGGAGAGTTAAGAGACTCTGGCGCAGCGCCGAGGGTAACATCTGGATTTAGGACATCGTCGTTCTGAAGTAGCTGTTCATGATTCGCAGACCCATCCTCACTGACTCTGTTTCCATCTTCCAAGGGGTTCATGGCTCCTGCCTCCGAGTCACTCAGCGACCAATCAAACGAATAGCCGGACATAGAGTCCATCTCAAAGGCGGTTTCGTCGGCAGCGAAAGGGTTCATGCCATCATCTGATTGTCCGTCTCGATTGTCTTCCTCGCGATCGTCGTTGTCATCGTCGACTCTTTCGTCATCATCATCACCATCATCACTTTGAGAACCATCTGCAGCAGAACCAGCACCAGAACCAAAGAGATTCTTCCTCAACCGAGGTAATTTTCTCCATTGTCTGCTCTGTTTCCGCCGCTGTCTCCATGCTCGGCACCTGGAGAAGAGAGATTTGAGTGAATCACGCCAAAACACTATCGTGAAGATGAGTGAAAGGAGAAGACAGATAGTGGGTACGAGAGGGACGAGGATGGATGAGTGTGGGTGTTCAGCTGGATGGGCCGATGATGATGACGGCGGTGTCGTATCCATGGCAAATCCTAGAGAAAAGACGGAAGCCATTCTGTTTCAAGTTGAGCAGAAGATTGTTCACGCCTCTTGTGGATTGTTAGAGGAGAAAGAGGTTTGTTTCTTCTTGACTTTGTTCCTTGTGCTATTCTGAAGGACTTCTGCATATCTGATATGAGGGACAAGCTGTGGTGCTGTTTTTGTTTCAGAATGTCTTGGAAGAGAAGGAAAAGAAAGCCATAGCAACAGGCATTTCTGACCTGCTGAACTGAATAACAATGTCAAAAAACTATGTATCAGCGATATGTATAGTAGAAAGCGATGAAAGCACACTGGTAACAGGTGATGTGCTATGGTGATCTACTGATGGAGGACCACCACCCCTGTAGGTACCTGCTTGTGGAATGGACTGCTGACTTCAGGAGAATATGTCTTGTGAGATATCCATTGAATCATAATGCAGATTAATTTATGAGTGATTGAGTCTAGATATCCATGAGAGGTGTGGTTCTAAATTGGAGAATCAGATGTTTACCTAAGGCCTAATAGAAGACAGGTTAAAGACATTCAAGAACGTCTTTCCTCTTAGGATAATGCGTTATTATATATATATATAGTGGAATATGAGAAAGATTAAAGCTATTATCATTTCGTCAATTAAAGCCTTTATCTTCGTCTCTAAATGCCATACAAAGAAATTGTACACGAAAAGATACAAGGCAAGTAAAGTATACATCCAACGCGTGATCTTGTCACATCGTTCGGGCATCACCTCCTCATCCAGTCCATGTCATGAGCACGACTCACTTGATCTACCTAGTATACTGAACATATTTCCTTGTTTTGCAATAAGGTACAGGGAAACGGGCTTAAGATAAAACAAAGCAATTTTCCTAGAAAGAAGACAGCATATATCTTCAGAAAAACTGAATCATCTTCGACGTTGGACACCCATTTTTGGCAGATGTTAAACGGCGTTGCGATAAGGCGTTGTTGCACTGGCACTTCAACGAGATATATCTCTCAAATCGTGTTGATCTCGCGGCTTCATAGTCAGGAAGTGCGTATAATTTGCTAAATTGAGCCTGATTTGAAAGACAATGTGGCTATGCATATGTGCAAGCTTTTACCAAGACACCAAGACAATAAATGGCGAAATAGATTGACAATGCCACCCATAATGGAACGGAGGACTCCGAACAACCTCGAAGCAGGTTATCAAAATTTATCTGCTGAGGACCTCGTACGTATATCCGACCAACCAAGAACAACGCCAATTCTTTGTGCAAAGACAAACACCAAAATCGACCGAAGAGAATCGAGACGAGAAAGGGGATATCACTCGAGAACGGGAATTTTGAAGGAAACACCGGGATATAGACATGGCTGACCAACTAAAACAAGAAATGTAGCGGTAGCGCTCAAATTTCAGAGAAACGGCATAAAGAATGTGCAAGTAACCTTCATGAAAATGTTGATCACAAAAGAGACCTTGCGTTATATGCAAGGCTCGGGGCCGACTTCAACTGCGAAATCGCCCATATGAGATGAATCTGTTCAGTGTCGCATGACGAACCATCTTCAACAATAATTTGCAGGACTGTGGAGCTTCTGAGAAGATATCGACTGCATAAAAGCGCCATATATACGATAGCAAGTAGAATCTCACAGCGCATTGCTAGTGTAGCTCACTGACATTAACTCATACCTTTTCCGTACCTCCCATCGGTACATCTCCAGACCCAGTCTCTACGACAATGGGCCGTTTGACGTCGACCGGATAGGAATGATCAGCTGGTGCAGGGTGTTGAGCATCATTTGCGCTCTTGGTGTCGGGCAGTTTCTTGCCCAATCTCGCACACCAGTGCTCTGCACTGACTAGCGTGTCATTCACCACGCTACTGACCTGCGCCATCATATCCAGACCCTCTTGCGCCAGGACGAGAATACGATGCGCGCCCACGGTAGCATCCGACGCCGCCGCAGACGAATCTGGTGGAGGGTTAGTAGTCGACGCGATCTGGAACCGCTGCGGTAAAGACGTGAGATGTCGGCGCACGAGGTTCCGCGCGTTCTCAGGTAACGCACCGCCGGCGTACCTGGAGACAATGTCAACGACTTGTTTCAATGTCGACAAGACATCCTGTTTGACGGCCTGGATCCGTTGAGTCAACAGAGTGGTACTGCTGGATGAGCTATTTTGATTGTCCGCAGCGGCAGCAGAAGCATCCTCCGGGTTCTGCTGCTTGCAATTCTCCCACTCCTTCAGCGCGCTCCGCAGAGCCACAATAGCCTTGCCTAGTCGTCCATTCGCCCACCGCAGCCAGGTCAGACAGTACTGCAGGCTGCGCAACGATTCCTCACTCATGGCGACACCCAAGCCGGAAGTCGAAATCATCAGCCGGCTTTGCCAAGTCGGCGGAGTCCATCTCCTACTGTTCGAGGACGCATTGTTGTCCACTTCCTCGTAGTTCGGCGATCTATGGTCATCGTACGGAGGGAGAGACTCCGCCATAGACAAATCGGATGAACTCCGCACTCGATGCGGTAACGCAGGATCTTCCAGTCCCTTCTCAACATCCACGTTGTCGGAACGGTCCTCTCCATCCACCTTGCGTCGCTTGCTGCGATTTGCTTCTGCTGAGGCGGATTCGCGTCGCTGCAGCGCCCAGCGCAGACCGCTTTCGACGCCCGTCTTGCGGCCAACCGTGCCAACGGTATTTGCGACAGGTGAGCCAATGTTGCGCTCAATAAACTCCGCGCCGTACTTGAAGCGCGGGGAGTAGGATTTGGACGAGGTGTAGGCGGACATGGAACCGTTAATCGCAGACGAAATCAGCGGATGGGTCGAGGTGAGCAGTGACAGGAGGGGTTCTGGCTGCTTCGCTTCGGAAGCTGGGGCAGTGGTAGTAGCAGTGGAGGTTTGCTGCGAGGAGGCTCGAGGAGACGAGCCAAAGTCTGTTGGATTGAGGACCATACATATATGAGCATCTATATTCAATACTGTTGCGGACGGATCGACAGAAACAAGCATATAACGTACCGGAGCGGAGCCCTTCCAGGGCCTGAGCAGCTTCAATGTCATCCATAGATAGAACGCTTGTTGCTCGACGAGAGCGATCGTCGGCAACACTGTTGCTATCAACGTCCATCATAGTGGCGGGCGCATGATGAAGGGAAGCCCAGTTAGAAGAAACAGTAGAAGAGGGCGGATGAGGAGGAGGTGGTGGTGGAGGAGGAGCGGTTGCAGCAGGAGGAAAATGAGCAGCGGCTGGGGTGTCTCGAACAGCAGCGGACAGAGGAGGCAGAGTCACCTTCGTCGCAGCACTAGCAGAGGCAGCGGAAGATTGGAGCAGATGGGCATGGGTTTGGGCATTGGCATGTGGGATCATCGGGCCAGAGACGCCGTCTGGGTGATTGTCCTCTGCATTTGCCATGTCTGACTGAACCCAGTCTGTGCTGCCACGCGGGCCTGCGTATCTAGTGGTGGAAATTAATGAGATGATGGTCAGAACGTCGTACGTAGAGTAATGGTGAGATGGGCCTTATCGAGGGCTGTCGTTTAGCTTCCTTTCACGTGAAAATCGAGGGTGACGAAAGGTGCTTGCAACTCTCCGCCACTGGTCAGCACTAGTTAAATTAAGTCGCTTTTTGCTGACCAATTCTCACATGTTGAAGATCTCAGCTGAATCAAATCAATAATAGATATGGAGTACTTGGTAGTTTTGCTATGGCGCTGTTTGACAGCAGTAAAGATCGTTCCTTGTTGAAGTCAATCTCTTTTTCTAATCTACAGCACAGAGTAGCTGGCATACAATGCAGAACTCTACACAATACGGAGTATAACTTCTGTACCTAGGTACAATCATAATGTGCTCCACCCATAATTCCTGCATTATACTGTTCCAGGGATAAACATGTTCAAAAGAAAGACGTATCATGCCTCTCATCGAATATAACATAATAATGTAAAGGATCAACCATATTTGGAAAGCAGAGTGGGATTCCTCATTCTTCCCTTCTAAAAAAACCCACCTCAAAATCTTCAGCCTACAGTTTGATCGACAACAGTCAATCATCGCCCAACGCGTCCGCGTCGGCTATACAGAAATTGAAGTTATTCAAACCACCACTATGCCACCAAAATTGCGTACAAAGTCCAGAAATTCACTTGAGCAGGAGGGCAGGATTCTATTGGCTATTTCCACTATCCAAAAAAATAAAATTTGCATTATTCGTGAAGCAGCGCGTCTTTTTAATGTGCCTTGTACAACTCTGCAATGCTGACTTTATGGCTGTATTGCCAGGTCTGAGAAGCGCACCAATGGACATAAATTGACAATTACTGAAGAGGATGCACTTATACAATAGATATTATCTCTATATAGGTGTGGAGCTGCTCCTTAGCCAGCACCTATACAAGAAATGGCTAATATTCTTCTATCTAAACGTGGTGTTACGAACCTCCTTGTACGACGCTAGCGCAAGAGCGGTCAGGAGGGGCAGAGCACTGGTC